>PVHP010000661.1:0-133281 GCA_004024765.1 Zapus hudsonius
TAGGGAAAGAGATATAATTCTATGGAACCATATCCATTGTGGTTTAATATTTATGGTTTGATTTGATTATAAATAATAAAATTTGAGTTTATAACAAAAACTTACAGCATACAAAAGGGATGGAAGAAAAGTGTGAATGGGGACCCGGCCTTTCATGTTATGACCAGGCACAGTGACAGGTGTTTAGGTGGTATTAGGTAGTCAGAATTCCTTATCCTCATATTGTATATGCCTCTATCATTTCTCCCGATTTGATCCCAATTATCCATTTGCACAACTGTCTATAGACTAAAGACCTTCGACAGGACAGGCAGTGTCCCCTTCAGTTGTGCACTTTCACATAGCTCAGTGGTTAACTGCCTGCCTGACATTCAAGAGGCTGTGAGTTCAATCACAAGTACAGCAGAAAACAAAAATAAAACAAGCACTCGTGACATTTAGCCCAGTGATGGCCTTAGATTAATTGCTCAAGAAATATGTAGTGAGTGAACTTGTACTTGTCTCAGAGGGAGGTGTTAATAAGGGCATGGCATGGACCAACTTGACTACTGTATTTTCCATCCTTAGTTGGTCTTGTCAGTTGAAGGTTTAATTGGAATATATTGGAAGATATTATTGCTCAAACATCAGTGCTCCCTCAGTCCTTCCTTTCAGATCCACATTTTATCATTCCGCTTTTATTTTCACTTGAGCTAAGTAGTTTCATAAATTTTCCATATGAAGTTCTCAATTTCCAGTCACTCTAACTTGTCTCTAATTCTCCCCTCCCCTTCCTACCTCCACATTCTCTCAGATGCAAAGTTTCACCAACTTTACTACTGAAGGTCTCAACCCTTAGAGCCAAGTGTGGTCCCACATGCCTAAAATCCTAGCAGCCAGGAGCCAGAGGCAGGAGCATCACAAGTTCAAGGACAGTCTGGGATGTACAGTAAAATTTTGGTCGGACAGGCTATCCCTATCTATACCATTCCAATCTTTAATCAAATAACTATATTTCACATAATCTGATGCAGTCTCTTTCTTTCTTTCTTTCTTTCTTTCTTTCTCTTTCTTTCTTTCTTTCTTTCTTTCTTTCTTTCTTTCTTTCTTTCTTTCTTTCTTTCTTTCTTTCTTTCTTCAATCTTTCGTCCTCCAGGCTATCTCTACTTCAAACAATGTACAAAAAAGTATAATTCATGGCACAAAGGAAGAACGCAGTGAGTACAGTCTGGGGGTGACTTAGATGAAAAAAAATCAGCCTAATAATCTAGCACATAGTAGGTCCCAAAACATATTTGAAGATTTAAGTTTGTTTATAATTTAAGAATCAATGAATTAATTTGCATGTGATTATATTTAAGCCAATCTTAAAAGAGAAATTCCATTTTCTTAAGATATTTCATTTCTATAATAAAAGAGGACCACTTGGCAAAGGTTGAACTTGGCTTCATTGCAAAATGAATTATGTGACTCTTTACAAAATTGAACTGCCTTGGTCAACGCACTATATCACCTGTAACAAGAATGCTAAATATTTCTCCAGAATAACCCATTCTCATGCATAGCTCTCATAAATCATGGAGTAAGGATATATTTCAAAAGCACAGTGATAGTAATTCAGAGAAAGTGACATCAGTTTAAGGAAGTGAGCAGAGCAAACAATGAAAGTGTTCGTGTGGGACATGGCCACCAGGCACACTTCTTCCCTGCTGATCATTAGTCCTTAAGTTAGCCATTCACCTTCTCTTCTCAAGTATAAATGTCTAAGTGTCCACTAAACAATCCTCCTGTGGTCCAGAGTAACCACAGGAGATGGAGCTTGAAACAACAACACTTCTTTCGGACCATAACAAGGTAATTCATAAAAGGTGCTTGTTCCTCATTCTCACTGACCTCCTCCCACCCAACACACACACACACACACACACACACACACACACACACACACACACACACTTATTATATAGGATCTGGGAAAAATAGCTCACAGGATAAAGCACTTGCTGTGCAAACATAAAGCCCCCAGGTTAATGCCTGGTGGGTAATCTGTAATCTCACTGCATGGGAGGCAGAGACAGGGGATTCCTCTCCCCCCACCTTGGGGGGCAAGCTGGATAGCTCGACCAACTGAATCAGCAAGCTTGAACAAAAGGTCCCACCTTAGTACATTAAAGAAGAAAGCAATAGAGAAAAACAGCAGACATCAACTCTGGCCTCTGCACACACACATGTGCCCACATGTACCACACACACACACACACACACACACACACACACACACACACACACACACACACACATTAACATATAAAAGTTTCTGCACTTAGTAGGCCAAAACATGTCAAGTTCTATTTTATTTTAAAGCACAGAAGAGGGTCGAGAAAGTTAAAAAAGAAAAATTAAAGTGATGAGCAAAAGTTTGATAAAATCCACAAATATGATACTGTAGAGGTGAGGGCATCCTGGCCTTGGGCTATCTCTTAGCTGGTGAGTTTTTGGTGGACCTTGAAATGGATGAAATAGGCTTCATTCTGAATGTCTCCACAAATGGAGATCTGTACTTCCATAGCTGCTGGATCATGTCATTATTAACATCAGGAATAACTGGTGGGGAGAGTTGTGGTTATAGTATTGAATGTCTACTCTGGGCTAGTTAGAGTCAAGCTTGTCTTTGTTTGGCTTATTTAATTCTCACCACCATCCTATGAAGTAGTCACGATAGTTGTGTGCACTTCGACATTTAGGAAACCGAGGCCTTGGTTCCTAAGGACCAGACTCTAGCCTCTGGAAAAATTAATTTGGATTTCATAGAAACACAGCTGTTGATACTTTCTAGTTTAAGGTGGGTATAACAGTGAAAAACCCCTCATGCTTCTGTGAAAGACACAGTGGAATTAGATCCTAGGGAGACCGTTAAGTAGGGATTCCAAAGTGAGTGATGCTGGGCTGAAGGTGGGGTAACACTGGTGAAGGTTCTAGAACGATTTTGAGAATTAAAGTGGGCTGCTGAAGTCAGGACAGTAGAGAGAAGATGCAAAACTCAGGGTGCCAATGTTGAAGGGGAATTAAAAAAAGCAGAAGCATTAAGTGTCTACAAATAATAGAAGTATTTTAACTTGAAATTAGCAGTTGTCAGCTCTGGTCTCACTTAAGGGTCTATGGAAATATAGAGGGCTGATCCAGTGATGTTCTGAATCTAGCAGGAATCATTTCACAAGTGATGAAATGATGTATTTACATACACCATGGAATAGGCAAGTGTCATAAATCAGGAATGTTTTTTTCTTGTGAAATTTGGCTGCTAGACATGTATGAGCCTCCTACTGTCTGGGTCCTACTTCCAAAGGTTCTGACGATGTATGTCAGGAGTGTGAGACCACCCTGGGCTACATGAGAACCTGTTAGAGAGAAAGGAGAGTGAAGAGGAAGGAAGGAGAGGCATGTGGAAGGAAGAAGAGAGGAGAAGCAAAGAAAGGGGGAAAAGAGGAGGGGAGGGGAGGTCAGGGGAGGGAGGAGGAGAAGAGAGGGGAGGGCAGGGGAGGGGCAGGGAGGGGAGAAGAAGGGAGGGAAGAAGAGAAGAAGAAAAAGTAAAAGAAAGAAGAGGAAAGCCTAGGAATCAGGTGCAGAGCTCAGCTCCTGAATCCTCTGGGAGCTTGTTGAACATTTGCTGGAAATGCACCATCCTGCCCCACCTCTGGCCCTGGCCTACTGAATCCAAATCTGAGCTTTAATGACACAAGAGCACTGAATTGGGGGACATACTGGTCTAACATATTTGTAACAACCAAATACTTGCTGGTCCATAGATTACTTCGGAGGTCATTGTACATTAACACTCCAGTTCATCCACGGAGCTGGGTGGACAGCAGCTTGGGACAGCGGTAGACTGACGGGCATAGCCACCCGGGAGAACACGGCAGTGGACAGTTATCATTTATTGTATAGATAAAGGTTGTTTATATAAAGGAAAAGGCAGAGGTAGGGGCATAGGCAACAAGGGGATTGGTAGGGGCAGGATCTGTGGACATCTCATGAGTTGATTGGTAGGGGCCAGTACCCTTTGGATGTCTAATTTGCATAGATAAATTGAGGGGCTACATATGACTCTAGACATATAGAATGGTGATATCAGCCAAGGAAATGTAACCTTATTTTTTAGGTTTGCTTTACAGCTGGACTGAGTTTAGGCCTTGAATTGCCTGTTTATCTCAGGGTACAGCTGTGGCCTGCCTGGGGGCTGGAGTGTCCAGAATTTGCTTGAGATTTATCAGGGCCTCAGACTCGCCTCAACTTCCTTAACAGAAGGATACAGTCCCAGAAGCCTGCCGGTCTCAGCAAAACCCTATCCTCCATGCCTCCTTGCAGGGTCCCACAAGTACTTATCATCCACTGACCCAATGTATAAAAATGAAAATGGTGACATGAGGAAGAGGCTGTTTCTGAATAGGAAGAAGCCATCTATTCTCTACAAACACATCAGCTTGGAACTATCTGAAAGACTGGGCTGGGATGCCATATTTTATCAGTCTGCTCTTATATCTACAAACTCTCCTCCTTTGTGCAGCTTTATTTTATAATACTCCATAAATAACCTTTGTTTCTTCTTTTAAAAATAAGAAAAAATGCAAAAAATATTATAAATGTACCTTAATTAATCAGTGTCATATTTCACATAATAGCTCTTCAAAGCATTCCCTAACTCATAAAATTGAACAAGACCAAAGTCCCAATGCAGAAAACTTTAGGAATAAGGCTAGATATAGATAAGGCTGGTGATCAGTACTGACTTACTATGGCACAGTTTATGGTGTCCTATAGTATATAGGTCCTAGGATTTAGCTATCTTAACAGGAATTTTTCTCCATTCAAACAATGGTTACTGTGGGGATTTTTCAACTGGATTCTACTAATAAGCACATGAAAATAAAACACAAAATACATCTTTAGCTTTCTGAGTTTGCTTACAAGCAATTCAAGGTCAAGGTCAAAGGAAGCTTAGATATTCTGCAACCTAAACCCAATGTAATGTTAAAAATTCACTATTAAACTCAGTGTTGGGACTGGGAAGATGGCTCAGTGGATAAAGAGTTTGTGCAAGCAGAAGGACCTGAATTCAGGTCTTCAACACCCCTGTAACAGTTGGGCATGGTGGCACACATCTATAATCACAGAGACAGGAGGATCCTGAGGGCTCACTAGGAAGGTAGTCTAGCCAAATTGGTGAGCTCTGGATTCAGTGAAAAACCCTATCTGAAAAAGAAAAAAAAATAGGTGGAGAGAAATCAAGGAAGACATTTGACATTGATCTCTGGCATCCAGATGTGCATGCATATGTGTTTAAGCACACAGAGGTGTACCCCTACACACACATGGGCACACACACACAAACACACACACACACACACACACACGTGCTTACATGCGAAACACCCTCAGAGTTGAAAAGAATTATAAAATCATAAAGCAAGGAGAGACCTTAGAAATGCAGCCTGAATCACTGAATCCCAATAAAGTCTGTTTCTTTAAAGGAGTGAACAAATCATTTCCTGACTTTTTCATCATCTTCTATTGGAAGCCGTACAAGAAAGTTCAATGTTGAAGAAAACATTTATGGAGAACTTTCTCAGCCAGGCACTAAAAAGGGTACTTGATTATTCAAAGATGAATGAGATATTTCTCATTTTTATGAATTCATAGGTGATCCAAAGTTCATATTGTCCTAACCATCTTCTTCATAAACTGCCTTAATATGCCCACAGAAATGTTCAAATCAGAAATCCTGAATCTGAAACAGTCACTGGGAAAAGAATGTATTATTATACCAGAACATTTATTTAAAGAAATGTATTTAGCAAAAGAGTAAAATTATTTTCAAAGTAGTGGGATTAATGAAAGAAATGATATCAATTTTAGGTTATTTTGACAAAAACATTTTTAATTGATTGGCCAAGTGTGGCAACGCTGACCTCTCTTAATCTCTACGTTGGCTCATGATGGCTAGAACACGTAACTCAACTGATGTCTTTGTTTTGAGACTGAAGCTACCAATACAATACAGTTTGAAATGTGGGGGTAAGAAATGCGTGGGAATCCATTCTATGGGTCAACTCTTTTGCCAAACAGGATTATAAATAAAGAGAAATAAATAAAGAGAAAACTAATAATCAGGAAGGAGGTATTCATTTTTAAAGTGGAAAAATTCATAACATTCTAATTTGTCATTCCAGTCCTTTCAGAGGCCAGGGGTTTAGAATTTTAACAACTTCCTGGATGAACAGGCTGAAAGCAGGCTTGTCTTGTGTGCCTTACACTGAGCTGTTTGATTTGAGAGTATACATTTTCTTTAAAAACCATCATTCTCTAAGAAGAGTCTATTTATTTACTCTTTACAACATCCATAATTAATTTTCTCCTTCTAGTGACCCCAACCATTGAAGAAGAAAAAGCCAGAGACAGCTTTGTGGAAAAGTGGAAAGTCGGCATTCCTTCACAGACAGAACAAAGTGGGCCAATTCATTCCTTCCTCTTATTTGTGGTGTTCATTCAACAAGAATACTAAAAGGAAGAAAAAAACATAAAACCTTTGTCCCCCATATGTAAGCTCAGACCAGACTGTAGATTCTCCAACTGTTTACAATAAAAACGTGAATGGCCTGTGAGCCAATCCAAACATACATTGTCTGGATCCTGTCAAATCAGATTCTTTCCTCGCATGGAACAGAGACCTTGCTTGGCAGGCAGAGGGGACTGACTGCTCTAGATGTGTCGCTGAGCAGATGAGGAGATAAAACATTTGCTTCATTTGTGTCCTTCGCTAATTAGCAAAAGGTAGCAGCGTAAAGGCCTCATTGAACCAGGGAATGACTCTGTGAACCAGAAAAATACTCCCTTGCAAGTCTGTGGAAACACCTCTAAATTCTTCTCATTTATACCCTGGATTCATTATAAACATTATATAAACAAGTGTCTCAAAGTCCTTGAAACTTCCTTTAAGAAATGGACTGTTTTTCTTTTTCTTTAGAAAGATATACAGAAATAGTCAAAAATGAGATAAATCCACTAATAGTGAATTACTATTGATCAAAAATTCCTGATTTCCACTACGCTTTACATGCTGTGGAACATTTGTTTTTATCCATGATATATTAGGTCAAGGCTCTCCAGAGGAACTGAGCCAATAGGGTGTGTATATATACATAGAGAGAGATACTCAATGGGATGTTTAGATGCATAGGAAGAGATACACTGCAAAGGATTGGTGCACAGGATTGTGGAGGCTGAGAACTCCCCTTATACACAGCCTGAAAGTTGGAGGTCCAAAAAAGCTGACTCTGGAATTCTAGCCCAAGCCTTAATTCCCAAGAATGAGAATTCCAGTGCTCAAGGGCAGGAAAAACCAATGTTCTCAAAAGAGTAAAATTAGTGTTTTGTAGGCTGGAGCAAGAGCTCAGTGGCTGAGGTATTACCAGCAAAGCCCAATGACCCAGGTCAATTCCCTAGTGCTCAGGTAAAATCAGATGCACAAAGAGGCACATGCATCTGGAATTTGCAGCAGCTAGCGGCTGATAAAGATAAGTACAGAAATCAACAATACAGAATATATCAAAAACATTACAATGAAGCCCAGGTGGCTTAATTAATAAGTTATACCTAATATTAAAAGCTGAAATAATATCATTTCTGCACAAATATTTTCAGAAAGAGGAAAAGGAGGGATGAAACACCAACACAGTCTATGATGCTAGCACTACTTTGATACAAAAAAATAAGATAAAGCCATTATAAGTAAAGAAAATTACAAATTAACAGATCTTATGAAAAAAGTAGCAAACAGAGCCTAAATATATATTAATAACAATAATATGGTCCAGGAATATAAGGTTGGTTCAATATTAAAAATTTAATAATTCACTATATTACCAAAGTAACAACAAAACCTACATAATATTCTCAATAGTTAAGGAAAAGTATTTCAGAAAATCCAACATCAAATATTCATTAAAACTACTAGAAATCTGGGCTGGGTGGATGACTCATTAGTTAAGAGCACTTGATACTTGAGTATGAAGGCCTCTCGGGCAGGAGACCACGAAGTTTGATTACCCAGAATCCATGTGAAAAAACTGGACTATATACTTCTGTAACCCCAGTCCACCAGGAGATGGGGGTGGGGGCTGGCAGAAACTGGCACACAGCTAGGGCTTGCTGATCCAGTTGCAAGAAAATAAATATGTGGATGAGTGATAAAGAGGACACCAGATGTTCTCCTCTGGCTTTTTCACACACACACACACACACACACACACACACACACACACACACGTGTGCACACGCACACGTAGAGGGTATATGCATCTGCACACACATATGTATGAATCACACATCACACATCATACCACACACATCCTCTGTCCACCCATTTTTTAATCTATCAGAGACCAAGGGAGAGAGAAGTTCTTGATTAGATAAAGGACATCTACAAAAATCAAAGCTTTAAGGAAGAATATCTATGCATCATAGAGCTAAGCTACTATAACTTGAGGAAAGTCTTCTCTCCTCCAAGCCCTCCTTCAGGAAGAGACTGCAACAGTACCACTGAGGCTCGAGAGGCTCCAGGGATCATGATCTGAAAATGACCCTGTGTGTGAACCATAGAGCTGAATCATCTGCTCAAGGAAGAGTAACTAAACTGCCTGTGTGAGGGGTTGTGTCATGAATGTGGCCATTGATCAGCCTTAGGTCGGTAGAGGAAACAGCATCCTAGTTCAAGACCAGAGCCTGGCTTGATCCTTGGGGAAGGAATATGTTCTTCTGGTCTCATCTGCACCACAGTGAGTGACCACACAAAGGATAAAACCACTGCATGATGGTCACTGAAGAATGGAGCTCTACACTGGGCTGCATAAAGCCATTCCATTGATGGCTACTCTTTGCTTGAATGTGATGTGAAGGGGGGTAGCTTTGTGGCTCTGCTACTTGTGAAAATGTAGCCGAATGGTCTGCAAATTTATCCACATTTTGAAAGAGAAAACTGAAATTTCAAAGAAAGCTCAAGCTTTCAGCCAGTAACTTTGAGAGCAGGGAGTAGACAGTTTTCTCTCCTGCCAAGGAATCCTCAGTGAAGAGTTTTGAGAAATATTAAATGACTCATGAAACTCATGCCCAGATAAGTTGGTAGCTCTTCAGGGAGTAGTCTAGCACCTACCATTTCAGAGTTCTCTAGGAAAAAAATGATGAGCTGTTCAATGAACAAAAAACCTTAAATCTAAAACTTTCTATCTACCAGTTGACCAAGAGGCATGTGGAAGGGGGCCCACGCAGCTAGAGCTGAGGTACTTAGCATCTCAAATTAATTAGGAGGATCATATATTATCACATAAAATAAATATCAGACAAATGTCAAATACGTTGAGCTTGTATAAAAGATACACAGCAGAAAGCAAGAAAATGAGAGAGAGAGAGAGAGAGAGAGAGAGAGAGAGAGAGAGAGAGAGAGAGAGAGAGAGAGAGACTTCTAGCTGGAATGGAAACTTGCAGTTTGGCAACCTCTCAGTGAAAAGAAGAGGAGAGATTGACATTTTATTTAAAGCATACATAGATGATATAAACAACTCAAAGCCCAAGAAGATGATGTTTGTTGTTTACCTATGCTGGAGGTAGTTTAGCATAGTAGAGTGGTTGCCTTGGAGAGGGATGGATCCCATGATTTACCAGAGACCTATTGGAATTGGTTTCTCTGACACAGAATGGTCCACCTCTATCTGCTGTCTGACAACTCCTAACGTGCGCTGGCTTTGTGTTTGCCTCGTGGTCACTTTCAATTTAATCTCCAATGAGACTCATCAGCAAATGTTTAAAGAGAAACGCAGCGAGAGAATCCATCTGTCTCACACACTGCTTCGTGAATGTGAACAATGGTAAAACACGCTGAAGCTCTGAGGAAGGGACAGAGGTCTTTAGGCCTCTGTCAAGAGGTGACACTGCATTACTTGAAATAGCACCACAGGCACTGTTAGGAAAAGGGGCTGGAGAGATGGCTCAGCAGTTAAAGGAACTTATTTGCAAAGACTGATGACCCAGGTTCGATTCCCCAGTACTCATGTAAAGCCAGATGCATCAAGTGGCACGTGCATCTGGAGTTTGTTTGCAGTGCCTGGAGGCCCTGCCATGCCCATTCCTTCTCTCTGTCATTCTCTCTCTCTCCTTGGAAATAAAAATAATAAAGGAAGAAAGAAAAGACTCTTGGCAAATTCCCACACTGAAAGTCCCTGTCTTATCTTGAATTCAACAGAGCTGTTGGTTGACTGATTGATTCTCTTACCACTAATATGAGCCCTTTGTTCATCCACATTTATTTTTTAAAGGGACAAAAACACTTTCAATTAAGAGTATTTCCCTGAGGGCTTCCACTGGGCATCTTGCTCGGTTTTCTGTCATGCAGCTGTTCACTTGGTGAGCACTCAAGAAAGAAGCAGACAGATTCATTAAGAGACACGCAGACATACAAATTCCTCTGTGGAAAATTCACCACAAAATTGTCTTGAGTGCTTTCCTTTTATGATAACTGTCATGGCTATTTCGTTTCACATTGCAGCCATGCCTCTTACATTTTGAAAGCTACTGAAGGATTCTGTCACATGTCAGTTTCCCCCGGGAAAGCACTGGGCAGGGCTGGGTGGGAGCAGCAGGGTGGGCAGTAGGCATTCTGGCGCCTAGGCTCTATCCTTACACTGCGTTCACTTCTCCCTGGCATCCCCTCTTTACTCCTGAGTTGTCATTAATTCCTTCCAGCTTTTACTCCAAGCAAATCCTACCTCCCTGATTACATTCTGGAATTTGTTTTCTGGGCCAGAACCTAGCTTGGTTACACATGTGTAGCTACTATTGAAACTTAATATTGCACAGTTGAATGTTGGATTCTAAGTTGGATTACTACACTGCGGGTTATTAGGTGGAGTCAAGAGAACTTCTTCTCAACCAAAGGCTTGTGCTTTCTATTACAGCTCCAAGGACTTCTCTGGTTTGCTTTATAATCTCCAAGAGGAAACGAGGACGGCTAAGCCCAATGACTTTCCTACACATCAGCACATTCTCCCCACAGAGCTGGGCAGACTTCTGCTTTACAGCTCCTTAAAACTCTCTCTGGACGCAGTCATATTTTGTGTGGTCTTAGGAGTCACTGGGGAGACCAGAGTAACCAGTGGTCGTTAGAGAAGAGAGTGTGTGCTGCAAACCTGGATGTCAAGGAAGTCTTCCATCCTGACTCAAGCTGATTGCCATCTTCCAGAATCTTCTGGGCAGAGGTGGGGTTCAACTTCAAATGGCACAAGCAGTGTGTCCATGGGAGAGGGGAGATTAGACCAACCTATGAGGGATAGGATTTGGAAGTAGTGAGCCAAGGAAAACATGAAAATAAATCAAGAAGTTGAATAGCAACCCAGGAACTCATGTATTATGGAAGACATTTACCAGTGTCTCAGGAACCTAGAACCTTCTTCCAAGCTCTGAAGCTGCTTTTGGCAACCTGCTACATTTGGTTTATGGCATGTAGATCTTTCTACCACTGTCATGAAGCATGTTCAGTGTAGGGGGATTATGATATCTATTTTTGCATCATTACTCAAATTGTGAAACATATGAAGCTCATTACACACTTCTCCTTGAGGATAACACGGGTGGAGATGATACCCAAAGTGGTCATAAAGCATTTGACTGCCCTGACAAAAGTCTTTTAATTTATAGAGAACCATTTTTTTCCAGTGAGTATATGAGGTTTGTGATTTTGAAATTTTCCTAAATTCTCTGGTTGGGTTTCTTTCTTTTATGTTTTTCTTGGGGAAAGTTTGGCCATTTGGAGGATTCTCTGAGAAAAAATTACTCACAACCTGCAAAGCAGACGTGTTATCACTCCGTCGCCACATTTCTGGTGCCCGTTGTCCAGTTAATATTTTAGTATCTATCTTCTTCAACCTCCAGGCTTCTACCTTCCTCTTTAGGGAAACTGACTTCATTATCAGCTTTCAATTGACTTTCAGAGCAACAGAGAAGGATACAAGGAAAGAATGGCTTTTTTTCTAGAAGTTTGTATTCTAAGGGACAAAGGAAGCTGACTATAACACCTTATTATTTTTAAAGGATTTATTAAGAATGGCAAATGTATGGTGAAGATAAATATTTTGTTTAGTTAATTACATGTCATGCTTCACTAATCTTTGCTGAGCATTCTCCCCAACACACACACACACACACACACACACACACACACAGAGAGAGAGAGAGAGAGAGAGAGAGAGAGAGAGAGAGAGAGAGAGAGAGCTTCCTCTCGAGTCTTTAAGCCAAAATAAACAACGTTTTCCTATAAGCTGCTTTGGGGCAGGTGCTTTCCTTGACAACAATATTGTAACTGGAATTCCTCCTGAGGGGGTCTGAAACTGTCCCAGTTAGAATCTCCAGAACCCAATTAAATAGCTGGGTATGGCCACTCAAGCTTGAAACCTCAGTACCCCAAAGGAGAGCTGAGCCCAGGAAATCACCTACGCTTACAAAAAGCAGCAAACTGGTGTCAGGAGACTCCAGCTAGAACAAGATGCTGGTGGAAGAGAGATGGAGTGGGACACCCGATGTTCATCTCCCTCCACCTCAGGCAGCACACACAGGGTGCCACAGGACACATACACATGTATACACCACTCACACATACACATATACACATGTATACAAGATATGTCCTACATTACATAGACACATAAACACATGTATACATCTCGCTCACACATACATCTACATTGTATAGACACATACACATGTATACACCACACTCACACATATATCCCACATTACACCACATTACATAGACACATACATGTGTATACATCACACTCACACACACATCCCACATTATGTAGACCCAAGGAAAAAAAGGCAGTGAAGGAAATATGGGAGCTTGTCAGTGTTACTTAGTAGACCTCTAAGATGATGCATAGATGTATGTCATACTTGAAGGATCTCAGAGGTCAACCTAGGTTATTGGTGGAGAGTGGAATTTGAATTGTCCAGCCTCATCCGTGGGCTGTCCCTGAATTTCCTAGGCTCAGCTGTGCCCTTTCCCTGAACTCCTGTCTGGTTTTCTTTTTGTCTCCCTCCCCTCCTTGCCTCCAATCTTTCCTCATGTATCCACACTAAATCTAGGCAGGGAAAACTACAGCTAATAACGACAATTTGTAGGAGAGGAAATGATTCATACCTACATACAGAATACTTCCTTAAAATTGTCATTTTTGTTAATTTTGTTTGCATGTGTGGTGTACATGCGTGTGTGCATATGCATATGTGTGTGAGTGACCATGCATGAACACACAAGTGAAGGCCATTAGATATTGTCCCCTGTCTCTTCTCCACTTTATTTTGAGCCTGGAATTCATGAATTTGACTAGACTAGCTAACCAGCAAGCCCCAGGAATTCCTTTGTCTCCACCTCCCTAGCACGAGGATTGCAAGCATGCATCACCACGCCTGGCATTTTCACATGGATGCGGGGAATTCAAACTCAGGTTCGTGTGATTGTCCAATAAGTACTTTAACGATTTCTACTGGATAAGATTGGAGAGAATGTGCATACTTGTCTCATTCCTGATTTTAGAGGAAATGCTCTCAGTTTTTCTCCATTTTGTATAATGTTGACTATAGATATGTTGCATATAGTCTTTATTATGTTGAAGCCTGTTCTTTTAATTCCCAATTTCTTTAGCTATTTTTCATAAAGGGATGCTGAACTTTGTAGGACTTTTCCGCATTGATTGAAATGATCCCATGATTTCTGTCCTGAAATCAACTTACGTGGCACACTACGTACTCGTGTTGATTTGTATATTCTAAACCAACCTTGCATCCCTGGAAGAAAACCAAATTAGGCATGGAGAAAAATCTTCTTAATGTGTTCTTGAATTAAATTTTCCAGAATTTTATTGGGTACTTTTGCAACTATGTTTATCAAGGAAATTGGCCTACAGTCCCCTGGTTTTGGTAGCAGGGGAATGCTGGCTTCATAAAATTAGTTTGATGGTGTTCCTTTCCTTTCTACTTTATGGAGTCATTTGAAGGATATTGGTGTTATCACTTTGTTAGAAGATTAGGAAAATCCAGCATGGTATCTATCCTGTCCTGGGCTTCTCTTTCTTGGAAACATTTTAGTTCCTGCTTCAATCTCATTGTTTATTATGGATCTATTTAATTTGCTTATATCTCATTCATTTAAATTTGGTAAGTGATGTGTGGGAAAGGATCTGTCCATTTTTTTAGGTTCTCCAGTTTTTAGGGAAAGAAGTTTTCAGAGTATTCCAGAACCAGTAGAATCTCTAGTAACCTCTCCCTTTCATATGCATTTTCATTAACTTGGCTCTCTTTTCTTTTGGTTAGTTTGGATAGCTCTTCTCAATATTGCTTTTTTTGATTTTGATTTTTTTAAATTTTTTAATATATATTTATTGTCCATAATGAGTTACATTATTTAGTGGGCAAACCATGAGTTGTTATCCCAAATTCCCCAATTCCACCTCTCCCCATCCCTGATCAGTTGTATATCCTCCTCCGTGGGCTCTCTGTATTAGTCCTTGTGGCAAGGGATCCTGTATATCTTAGTAGAGTCAACTCTTTGAATGATTCTATGCATTGCTCTTTGTGGTGGTATGAATGTAAAGTGTTCTTTCTGGCCTCATGTGTTTTGAATACTTTGTCCCCAGCTGGTGGCAATTAGGGAAGTAGGGGCTTGGAGGAGGAGGTGTGTTGCTAGGGATGGACCTTGAGGTTTCTTAGCTCCATTTACTAGCTCAGACTAATTCCACCAAGATTGACAGCTTTTTGCTCACGTTATGCTTTTCTCACCTTGATGAAACTTAACCTCGAAACCATGAGTCTGAAACAAAACTTTTCCTCCCATAAGCTGCTTCTGGTCAAAGCAACAGGAAGGTAACTACAACCCTTCTTAAGTCCCCATTTCATTAATTTCTTCAATGTTCTTTGTTCATGTTCAGTGTTCAATGTTTCTTGTTATTTACTGCCTTAGAGTTTGGATTTCTCTTGTTTTTCTAGGATATTAAGAGACATCATTAAGTACTTTAGATCTGACAGTTTAATGTAAGTACTCATAGTTATGAACTTTCTCCTTAGAACTGCCTTAGCTGTATCCTGAAGGTTCCAGTAAATTGTGTTTTGATTTTCATTTGATTCTAGGAATTTTTAAATTTCCTCCCTGTTATTTTCAGTAACCCACTGGTCATTCAAGAATGTATTATTCAGTCTCCTTATATCTATGTATTTTCTGTATTTTTACTTATATTGGTTTTTAGATTTATTGTATTATGATCTGATGAAAACATGAAATTATTTTGATTTTTTTTCCTTTGGTAAGACTTTATTTGTGGCTTTGAATGAGGTCTTTTTTAGACAGGGTTGCATTGGCTGCTGTGAAAAGAATGTGCATTCATTCTGTATCTGTTCAATGGAATATTCTGGATATATTTGTCAACTACATTTGGTATGTAATTTAACTTGGAGGTTTCTTTGTTGATTTTTGTTATTGGATTAAGTATTTAGAGATGAGAGGGGGATATTTCAGATGAAATTGGGCACATTCAGGGTGGTATGGCCATAGACGAGAGTAGGGTATTTCAATCACCCACTGTTATTGTATATTGTTTTGGAACCTATCTGTACTTTTATGTCCATTAAGAGTTGTTTTAGAATATTGGGAACCTCAATATTTGGTGCATATATTTATAGTTGTAGTATATTTTGATGAATTGTTCTGTTTATTAAGGGAATCTTTTGTGACAATAAAACTGGATCTGAATTGCAGGGACAATTCTATAAATTTAGTAAAAAATCATTTGAGTTATACAATTACAGTGGGTGAATTTTGTGGTATATAAATAATTTATCACTAACATTGCTTTAAAACAAGACTAAAGGGTAAGTCATTCTACAGTTCTAAGTTATAATAAAGTTGAAAGATTCTAGACTTCATCCTATTTATTTTTTAAATACCTTTATTATGAATAAGTAGATACATTGTATGACCAAATTTTGTGAAGGTGTCCCTATTCCCTTCCTCTCTGTCCCCTACCCACTGGGGTCTTCCTTGGTACATATACTGGATCTGTCCATAGGTTAGGGGGTATGAAATGCACCAGAGGGAGCCAGTTTTTCATTGTTTTTTCCCCTTCCCCCTTGTGTGTTGTTGCTGAGGGGGGCAATGTCTCTGGATATTCTCCCCCACCATGGCTCTTACATTCTTTCCACCCCCTCTTCCACTCAGTTCCCTGAGATAGTGGGTGAGTTTTGAGTCAGTTTTGTTGTTGAGATCTTAAGTATCTCTGGATATTTGTCCTGGTTTTTGTTGGGTATCATTGGTGTCTGTCTCCTTTGACATTTAATGGTTATCAGACTTGCTGTGGTGATTGGTCTCCTGATTGTCTCCTCACTTTCTCATAGGTTTCATTTGGGCCCCATGTGAAGGCTAGCCTTCATTTTATTTATTGCACACTTAATAAGTGTCAGCTGCTATTAAAGTCTTAATGAAAATTTTAATTTGTTATAATTGCCTTCTGAAGTAGGAATTATTTTCATACTTTAAATATGAAGAAACAGTCACATAAAAATAAGCAATTCTCCAGTCAGGTGTTAATCTGAAGAGTAAGAATGTGAACCATTTTTGTCTGGCAAGGCTTGAGCTCTTAATGACTGTCCCTTGGTACCTCTTTCCAGACTTCCAAGAATATTAATTCTGACTTTGTTCTACATGTGAAATCAACTACATGACTCCCCATAAGGCACGCTGAGTTGATTCTCCCTCCTGCCCAGGTCCATCGTTTTCCCATCGTTCCCTGCGTTGCATTCTCCTTTAACCCTCAGCTGTGTTCTAATACTCGGGTCAGGTAACTGCAGCATTGCATGACATGTGATAGCAACGAAGGAGAGAAAGGACTCCAGGTTATGAGCAAACTTTCTTCCATAGAGTTTGAAAAAGAAAATTTTCCTTAGCTTAAATCTGGCTTACCAAGTCTATTGGATATGACATCTTTTTAGAGAACTATAAACCAACCATGCAATGTTTATTACAGAAACCCATATGTCTCTAAACAGGTCCATGTGAGACATAGTTTATTCTACAGGTTAAGTTTCTTAATTAAACCCACCTCTAAAATAAAATCAAAACACTAAGAAAAAACAGATTTCATGAATGAATAATGATTTTTTTCACTGATAACAAAAAACACCTTAAAGTCGAAAGGTCCATTGGGCAGGTCTGAAATGTGGGAACAGTTAATAATTGAAGGCCTAATGTTACTTTAAAAAAAGACTCTTTGAGGTATCATCAAACTTAATATTATCCACCACTGGCCCTTACCAAGTAAGGATGCCAGTTTGACCACACATTTTAAACATGTGTCTGGAAAGTTCGGTATAGCACTTTTAACAAGTTTAAAGAGAAATATATTCTCTGTTACCAAAGAAAATTGGTCTTTTGGGAGAACTTAGAAATGGAAAAAAATGTAGACAACAATCTGCTAGTAAATACAAAGACAGCTTCTATTTGTATCTATGCCCATAGTAGTAACAAGCTTCCTCGTTTGAAGACTACACATGTGTGTTATGCATAGACCAGTCCCAGCGGAAGGCGAGCAAAAGGAAGCCTTAACCCGAGGGTGATATGATAAGGAATATGAACCAGTTCTCTGAGCACGTGCTGCCAAAGCTACCCTTCAGTTAAGCTCATGTGGAGAACTAGAGCCCATAAAAGACCACAGTGCCAGCCACTTAACAGGACAATCATCACAATGGTGGCATTGTCACACAGTGGTGACCTGAAAATAACACCCCTATTAGGATACAGGAGGGGGTTAACAACATGGAGAATTCAAAAATCAGCCATCTCAGCTGTGTTTGGAACATAAACATGATCACTGAGGCTGTATACCAGGGTTTTAGGATCTGGCTCATGCCCAAGACTACAGGTTGGCAAAGGGCCGCCATCCTGCAGGTCCATGGCCAGGCTCCTCACACCACTACTCCTGGAGTAGGATGGACAGAATTAGAGGCCTCCTGGCACCACCTGAGGTAGGACTTGCTCACAGTATTCTCGGTCTCTCAAGGTAGGAGTGGTGGTCACAGAGCACCAGAGAGGAATTATATTCATATCTACACTAGGAGATGTTTTTTCCTCCTCTAGACGAGTGAGAACAGACATGACCTCCAAGAAAGAGAAACAGAGAATGAATCTTGATGTGAACATAAAATTGGGCTCCCTCCCCACAGCACCCTAGAATGAGAATCTGGAGGGGCTGGGTCCCCTATGTGTGGGATCCTGAAGTAATATTGCATATTTTGCAGTGTAGTATGTTTTTCAACATGACCTGTGAAGTAGGTATGTCCACTAATATCTACATATCTAGGTAATGCTTCCAAATATCAGGGAGGTCATGGGACCTGATACAAAGTCTTCAGGGCACCCATGATGGAGCTGGGGTCGAACCCTATCTTTCCTAGTGTCGTCTGTCTTGAATCACATGATCCCACGCTACTCATTTTTAGTGAACTTCACTGTTTATTCTTTTTTAATATAGCTTTGAGAGAGATTGAACTTTAGTTAAAATAACAAGAAGGGCTCTATTGTATCCTGTAGCCTAGAAAACCCAACTTGGTTCAGATGGTTTTAGCATTTTCCCTCATATTCCTCCCTGGTTCTTTTTCTTGGTTGCCATCCCACTGTGTGTGTGTGTCCTTGGAGACCATGATAGAAACTGCCAACTGCCATTGGCTAAGGGGCCCCATGGTTTCCATTCAGAGGTACCGGTTATAATTCTACATTTGAAATTTGGTTTGGATTGAACGTGGGACCAAACTTTACATATCTCCAAAAGGAGAAATAAAAATCTGCACAAAGTCATTTTTTTCTTTTCAAATTGTAAGGGGAAAGTAACAAGCCAATTTATAAATTATTATTTTATTGATGATTAGTTCTAAGCATCATTTCCCAAAGAGCATTGTTCCCATGCACAGGTCATGGCTGCTGGACCATTCTTAGGGCTTATTTTCTGGAAACTGCAGGAAGCATAATATAGACAGGGAAGGACTTCACATTTCAAGCGCATCTGTGTTGTAAACAACTTTTCTCAAAACTTTAAAGTGAATCTGTCCTGCATCTATCTCCAGAGTGAGATTTCATGTATAAGAAGCTCCTGAAAAGGTATATATACCAATAGCTAGCTTAAAAGGATCTTAAATGTTGATTATTGTTTATATACCACTTTAAAGTTCAAATAAACTGCTTGAGTAGCTTTTATTATCCTTGTTATGTGGACAAGATATGAGGAAACGGGCTCAGAAATGTGTTCAGCCTCTCACACAGCTCCTCAGGGATAGAGCTAACTCAGGAACCGAAGGTGCATGGCACCTCAATGCTTCTCAGGAGGAACTCTGAAGATAGGTCTCCTATGAGTTAGGGGTCTCTGTGTGAAGAGCCAGAGCTGAGCATGCCCAGTCCTGTATTTGATGCCTCCTGTGAGGTAGAATACAGATGTTTCTCACCACATCACAATACCTCAGTTAGGGTCTGTGACTCAGCTTGTCGGTCTCTAGAAATCAAATGGACAGAAATCCTTCTCTAGTCTCCAGCATCCCCTGCCATTGATAACGAGAAGTTGGGAACCTCAGTTGTCTCTCTCCTTCTGGAAGCCTGTTGTTGCTGAACAAGGAGCTGAACCACGCTTACTCGACTCAGGCAGACTTGGCTGCTCTTGCTGTAGCACCTTACTTAGAACACTATTCAGTGTTTCTCACTGGATATTCTACAACCCGTAAGGACTCTTCTCTCTAGCCTTCTCATCTACCACATATTGCCTTTGTAATCAATGACATTAGGATTCTTTCCAGGACAAGGACTTTTTGGTACCTAAATGGCACAGATAATATGCTTCACAGACATTCACGAAGTCGGTGAATATGGGAGACTTGGCCCATGATAAAGTCAGAGGCTGAGAAGATGTTGGCACTAAAGCATCCCCCTGAGGTGGGGATGTGTTAGGCTGGGATGCACAGGCCTGGTCAGCTGCCTAAATTCTCTTCTCAAGCGAGAAAATTAAATTCCTTTTCATTAAGATTTCCCTTCCACGTCACAGTTTTTATGAATAGGATGCATCCTTTTCTATTAACTGAAGGACCATTGCACCTCGGCTTCCCCAGTGGTAGGATCATACTGCATCACGTGATGTGTTCTTGCTTCCCTTTCTCCCACCTAAACAATAGCACTATTTACAGGTTGAAGCTGGGGACCAGCACACAAAAACTGCTCCAGCCAATCAGAGTCGAGGAAAAAGAACACTTGTAATGATTGCCATTAAAGAGGAGACCTTCACCATGATGTATTGTAAGTGGAAGACTGGGGTGTGTGTATCTTAGCAAATCTAACATCCAGTGATGACGTTAGATGGGATGAGTCTTCTCTTCCAACTCCAGAGGTCCTCGCCCTTTTAGAGCAAATGCTGCTTCTTCTCTTTCATGCGTGACATCGCTGTAAATAGTCCTATCTGTCATAGTCACACTGGCCTGAATTCGACTTTTGCCTTCCATGAAGTGACCTTGTGCAAAGTTTAGCCCCTTGAAATGAGATAATAAAGTACATAGATGAAGAGTGGTTAAGATTAAATAAAGGGAGACAATTTTTCACCCAGTGCCTGATACAGAATAAGTGCTTAAGAAACGTCATCTCTAAATGATAGAAATAGGATTATCATTGAAGAAGATGCCCCTTTGCTGTCTCACTCCCAGTGACTATGCTGACAGACAAATGAAGAAAGACCTGAATTAATGAAAACTCTGGGCCAGATTCCAAGCTGCTGGCTCAGAGTCTTGTTTAGCCATGGTTCTCACTGTCCTGAGTCAGCCTTCTGCCCTTGTCAGAACCAAGCCTATGGTTTCTCCTGGTCACGTGGCTCTTCTCTCTAACCTCGTCTGTCTCATACTGCCTTTGTCCTCAGCCTGAGGCAAGACATGAGACGAGCCTTTGGAGCAAGATGTTTCATGGGGTGGGCCAGGAAAACAGCTTTTCTTAGAGAGACTTTTTTTGGAAAAGAAATTCTTCCTTTTAAGTAAAATAACGCTGCCTGAAATCACTGGGCTATGCCAACCACATCAGGGCATCATTAAAAAAAAAGCTTTGACTAAGCAATATTTATAATTTCAGAGTTGTTTAGAGTTTACGGTCTAATTTATGCCATGTGTTCTATCATTAACATTTTTAAGACCAACCTGGTGGGTTTTTTTAATTCAACTAAATACAAAATACCTACTTATAATATGAATCTTTTGTAGGTTGGAAGGCACTCTTTCATTGAACTGGGAGGGTTCCTTTGGATACCATTATTTGTTGGTTAGCAGCTGCCTTCAGCCATCTAACTGGACAGAGACAAAAGAGCAAGTTAAAGAGAGAAGAGTTCAATGTCAGGTTCTCTTACCTAGAATTTGTGCTGGGATCTGTCTACCGCAGGGTAGTCTGCTTTGTTGGTCGGAGCCTGCCTTGATTCATGATTAAGAACCTTAACGGGAGCTGACTAGACACTCTGGAAAGAAGACATACAATTAGCCAACAACTATCCTAAACATGCCGTATGACTGGCCATCAGGGAAATGCTAATCAGACCACAATGAGATGTTGCTCTCAGTCCAGTTAGAATGCTTATTATCAAAAAGAAAAAAACACATCCTGGAAAACATATGGAGAAAAAATATTATATTTTTATAATACATTATTAGTTAGGAATACAATTAATGCAGCCATTATGAAAAATAGATTGACTTTCCTTTTAGAACTAAAAATGGAATTAGCATGTGATCCAGCAATCACACTACTAGATATATATCCAGAGGAAATGACATAATGATTATGAAGAGATACATGCAATTCACAAAAGTCAGGGTAGGGAATTGTCGAAGGTGTCTATCAATAGATAAAGGGATAAAGAAAATATGATATATGCAATGAAATGTTATTTAGTACAAAAATGAAATCTTGTCATGTGTTAAAATGGATGGAACTGAAGAGGTAGTGACACAGAATTTTATTATTTTCAGGGGTTTTAAAACACAAACCCCAAACCTGAGCTCATGCCTGCTTTTAAACAAAGAATTGTATAAACCAGGCTGAGAAAGATGATTATGAAATGATTATATTTATTCAGAAGTCAGGAGAAAGAAGGGAGAGTGTGTGGATCAATCAAGGAAGGGGAAACAGGAGTGCCCATGTGGTTGGTCTTCACGGACCTAGGGGAGGACAAAAATGTCCCTTCCCACCTCTTCAGTTTCCAGGGTGGGAAGGACAAAATCTTACCTACTGCTGGAGAAAACCTCAGTTGCTGAGAGTTATCCAAAAGCCCTGTGAGCAGCAGGCTTTTTATTTTGAGGCTGGAGTTGAATCCAGGAGAAGCCTGCACACCTTGGTGCAGCATCCTGAAAGGGCTGGCCTTGAACTCAAGCACCTGAGGAATTCCAGCTCTGTGGCTCCACTCCAAAAACAGGAATCAAGATTAATATCTCCTATGGCCCTTCATGTCCACTGCCTTTTCATAGTGTCACCTAGCTCCATGTTCAGTGAAATGACAGAAATCTGAATGTTCCTATTCACTTGTAGAAACCAAAATATCAGTCTCAACAAAAGGATTCAGTCAGTCAGTCCGTCCATCATAATCACTGAAGACTGGGAAAGCAGAGAGGAAGGGGAAAGAACACTAAAACACAGGAGAAATTCATTCTGGTGTTCTGTAACATGAGAAGGTAACCAGAGTTTCCAGGTACTATGGAAATAATATCTACAAAATAAGTAGACAAGTCCAAAGTTCCTCAGCATGTGCGTTTGCAGAGATGAAGATGTTGATTTCTCTGATCTGATTCTCATAATAGTATCACTAGAGAGTTATTGTGCTGAACCTTAACAAATATGCACCAACTGTAATGTCGATGAACAAAAACCAGAGCAGAAATTAACCAGGAGCATCTCTGAGGCTAAGCAAAGCTAAGAGGTAAACAGAAGAAAGCTTTGGGGGTAACAAGGCAGTTCTCTCTGTGAGGAGTGCCAGGGATGCTGTGGGTGGAAGGAGATGACCTCTGATTCCCACCCAGTGTTTCCACCACTCCACACCACAGGCCTTTGGCAAGGCGCTGTAACCCATTTGTGTGTGTGTGTGTGTGTGTTGTGTGTTGTTGTTGTTGTGTTGTTGTTGATGTTGTTGCGGAGAGGAGCAATGTCTCTGGATATTCTCCCCCACCATGGCTCTTACAATCTTTCCACCCCCTCTTCTGCAAAGTTCCCTGAGTCATGGTGGGTGAGTTTTAAGCCTGCTTTATTGTTGAGCTCTTAAGAGTCTCTGGATTCTGTTTTGGACTATTTTTGGCATCCTCGGTGCCTACCTCTGTTATTAACATAAACTAGCACACACACTCCCACGCCCTCACCTCTGCCTGGGTTTCAATGGAGAGGAATAGGATTGCAATATTCATTGGGGTCCGAGAGAGGGCTCAGCAGTAAATGCACTTGCTTGAAATAGTCCGTCTGCATTGCTAAGAGTCCTACGATCGGGTGCTGACATGACTTGGTGGAAATGAAGCTATTGGTCCCTGGGTTATTTCTGTTTCCATGTTTTACATGCACCATGAGCACTAATCCCCATCCGCCCAGACACTTCCACAGGCTGACTCACTGACTCTCGGGCCTCCCCGGCCACAGGCATGAGAAACTTGCCTTTCGGAATTCCATGACCAACACTGGGGCCGAGATTACAAGAAGCTTTCAAGACAACACATTTAATCCACTCATCCATGGCTTGAGTCATCTGTGCCTCCCTCCCTCACTCTCAAAACCAGCCATTCCCTGCGTCTGTCTGCCTCTTATCAAACACTTGGCATAGATCTCCTTTGCTCTAGGTCATGTCCCTGCCATTATTTCCTGCTGAGAAGACACCAAAAGCTTCCTCACAGAGCTCCATGAGTTTTCTTTTCTCCTCTCTACACTGTTCACCCTGTTCACCCCTAAAACACAAATCTGCTCTTTCTACTTGCCTGGCAATCTCCAAATTCCTGACACTGCCCACAGGATGAGTTCAAACTCCTAGAGCTAGTCCATAGCTGAGAGGCTGCCTCTTTGGGTTCTGCCATTGGCCTACATTTGCCCATAACCCTTCTGAGCTTCCACTTTCCCACCCATAAAATAGGGATAAGAACAGTACTGATTTCATGAAGTGTTCATAGGGATCCTTTAAGCCACAGTAAAGACAGTCCTTCGCACAATCACACTCAGATGTCTTCAGCACAGAGCCCAACATTTCACAGCTTCAGTTCCAGGAGTAGGCTATGATCCTTCTTTCTGATCTCAGATGCTTTGTAGCTGCTGTTTTCATTAACTGATTATCATTCACTAGCTACTCATTGGATGTCTGCACATATCTGTGGTCTCAGCACTAACCTGAGACAGCAAATGCCCCAGATGACTAAGACAGGATATACACTAGCTGCTATCAGACTTACACTTTACAAGTGATCCATGGGCAACTTATGGAGTCCCTTCCTCAAAACAAAGCAGAAAGAGGGCTGGGGATATAGCTAATTATTTTTGTAAACAGTCAATATTATATTGCATTTGATACTTAATACCAAGTCAATGAGTATACTTGAAGATTGTAATCCAGAGCCTTGGAACCTGGTGGTGGGCTGGGCTATTCTTTTCTTAGATATCAGAGCAGCTATCTCTAATAGTGATAAGCAGGACCCTGAAGTCACCAAGATCTAACAGACAGTATTTAGTCTAAGTGAATGCTAAATACATTTGCAAATTCTATGTTTTGCATTCTCAGATGAACTGTGACAATCATTTCCAGCAATATGCTTTTGGAAATCATTTGCTTTGAGAGTTTTTAATCTGTACTAACATAGTTTTTTTTTTTAATTTTTACTCAGATGCTATAATGTGACTGTTCATATAATTAATTATAGGTAGAGTTTGGCAAATAGTTACATTTCCAATGGCTGATACAACTGATTGAAATTCTACTTTAAGGCAGAATTGAGTCTGGGAGCTCCTTGAATCACAAAATAATAATAAAATAATAATAAAAATAACCATAAGCATGGATATTACTAGCCCCATTTAATAAGACCAATAATATTCAGCATGAGTTTATTGAATGGTCACAAATATTTAAACTCAGCTTTGACTCTGAGGACATGATCTTGTCACTGTGCTGCAGAAGATTTTGTCATAGTTGATGTTTAACACGTCAAAGTAACAGCTAATGAAACATGAAGGCAATAATAGTAACTAATTAATACAGACATCACAACAAAAGGTTATCCTCAACTTAATTAGGCAGGGTGAAAATTCAAAGTAAATCACTATAGGATGTCATTACATACCCAAAAGAACAAATAAATTAATGACGATGAGATACAAAGTGGAGGAGAGCCTGGGCATCTGTGATTCTCATGCATTGCTGAGGGGTGTGTAAATTAGTGTAAACGATTTGAAAACCATGGAGATTGGAAAGTAAGTAGGTAATTCACATAAGGCCCAGCAATTCTAGTATGCTGTGACCCAGAACAAAGCAAAAGCCATTGTTCACACAGAACTGGTCCATTAGTCCTCATGACAGCTGCATCTGTGACACATCAACACTGGGAACAGTGCAGATATCTGATGATAGGGAAATCAAAATCATTGGAATATGTCAGGATGAATATAGATAAATCTCAAAAAATTATGTTATTCCAAAGAAAACCAATATAAATGAATACACATGACTTGATTCCATGCACATAAAATTCTTGGACAGAATTAATTTGTAAGGACAGAAAACAGGCCAATAGTTCCATTAAAGTCCAGTCATAGAAAGACAGGGAAGGTGACAGGAATGTACATATTGGCTGAGGTGATATGTATAGTAAGTCACACACTTACAATTGATGTACTTTACTAGTAGCAAATGTACTTAAATTTTATACTTAAATATTTCCAAAACAAAAATTTTAAATGTTTACTATTTAACAACTGAATTTCAACAATGTTTAAGTGCAAAGAACTCCCTTACCAATATGAACAGTGATGTCTGTCAGCCATTCTATTCACTTTTGTTAAAGATGAACTCATACTTCAAATGAGCATTTAGTGTCTGAATTGAAATGAATATAACCCAGCTCGTACAGCCATCCTGAACTCAAAGATTTTTTTGTTCATGGTTTCTTCTGTGACAGCAATGTGTCCAGCCTTTGGGCAACATAACAGTCTTCATGAGGAAAATAGAAATAAAAAGAAGATGGTTATGATACAGAACGATAAGTGTTGCATCAAAGTTATTCCCAAAGTGTTCCAGGATGAAAGGACAAGCCACAGGATTCTGACTGAGAAAACAAATTGTAAGGGGACAAGTCGGGCTCATGAAGACAAGCCAGCTGGAGATGCTACTGGTACACGAAGTGGACGCTGAACAGGAGTTTGGATTTCAGATCTTGCATGTGGAAGTTAGAATCATAGCAACGGATGACATTTCTGAAAAAAAATAAAAATTAAAAAATCTGCTGACACACCCTAGGCTCAGGGATTGTTGTGGAAGGGAGGGCAGGAAAACTGTGAGAGCCACAGGGTGGGTAGAAATATCCTGAGGAACAGCCCCCCTCCAGAAACTAACAGAGGCCCAAGTTACCCCATAGTGTTCACCAAGGACCCTACTGAGGAGGGCCCTTGGGGACCAGGGATGAGGAAATACAAGACTATAATATATATAATATATTATAATACATAATATATTATTAATGATATGTTATTAATATGTGATTGAAGGATGGGGAGAGAATAGGCAACAAAGATCCTAAGGGTCAAGAGGAGGAGGAAGGAATGTGAGAAGAGTCAGGAAGGGAAATCATCCAAACTGAAGTCATCATGGGAAGCATGGCTGGAAGGAGCCACTCCGTGTCAGCTGTGCAGAGACCAAGGGGAATGAGCATTTGATAAGACCCAGGAATAAGGCAGGGGTGGTGGAGTAGGAGCAGAGGCCACAGCCTGTGGTGAGGAAGCGAGCTGAGAAGATTGATGGAGCAAAAGTCAGGGAGGACCGACCGAGTCACGGGAGTTTTCAGGAATACTACAGACTGACAGTAAAGGGAGATGAATGGCTGACATTTCTAGTCGACCTGATGGGGAAATCCAGGCACGTAGATGGATTTCATCTCTACTGTTGTGAATTCATAGCAAAACTGATTCTAACAGGACATGGAGATTTCATTCTCCCATGGTATAATTGTTACTATGAGTGAGTACCTGCACGTGCCAGGTCCCGGGTTCATGCCTCCTGTGCACTGCTCTTTGTGGCTTGTCTGCCTTGGAGTTCTGTGGTAAATATGAATTCCAGACATATATGATTAAAAAAATTCATTGAAGTGAAAGAAAGGAAAAAAGAAAGGCTGAAAGTGGAGACTGAGCACCCATTCAAATGATGGTGTTCTTGGAAGGCACTTGATTGAAATTACATTCGTGTAGAGACTCAGCCCCTTTGGAGCACTGACTATGCATTTGAGATATGACCTTCGGCCTACGCTTCCCAGGGCCAAGTCAACAGCTGCACTGAACTGTCCCCTTTCCAGCATGACATGGCTTCCTTCTGAAGGTGGCCACTGGGGCTGATGCTACATCCCTGTTGGTGGTACAACTTGGTGCAGTGGGAAGAAGCTAAGCTGTATCTTGGATAGTGAAATATGGCTCAGGGTCACTTCAGATCCTCAAAAGAAGGTTAAATCCCCACAGGCTTTGCTAGCAAGACCCTTATTCTAATATGTATCACTTGTGACAAGTCTCAATTTCCAACTACCAAATGGAAGGTCAGGGCTTAAGGGTGCTGTCTCAGTCAGGAAAGTGCTTCCCTTGCAAGTACAAAGACCCCCCCCCCCGCAGTGCCCATGTTCAATGCCAAGTGGACTTGGTGGCTCTCTTGCAATCCCAGCACACAGGAGGTGGAAATGAATCCCCCAGGCAAAGGGCTAGCTAGACTAGCCAGAAACGTGAGCTGTGGGTCCAATGAGAGACTTTTCCTTGGTGAGTAGGGTGGAGAGCAATGGAGAAAACATCCAACATCAAACTCTGGCCTCTATACTCACAGGCTCACACATGCACACAAACCACATGTACATGCACATGCAAGAAAGAAAGGAAGGAAGAAAGGGCATTACGTAGTAACCTATGTTTGTGAGTATATGCCACCAAAATTCTATTTATACTTTAAAATCACATACACTGCCCAGTGTGATTTTTTTTTAAATATATATTTATTGTCCATAATGAGTTACATTATTTAGTGGGCAAACCATGCGTTGTTATCCCGAATTCCCCAATTCCCCCCCTCCCCATCCCTGATCAGTTGTATATCCTCCTCCGTGGGCTGTCTGTATTAGTCCTTGTGGCAAGGGATCCTGTATATCACATGGAAAGGTTGTTTCCTTTGAAAAAAGAAGGAAGCTGATCATTTTGTTGAACCAAATCATGCAGTTTTAAAAAAGTCAAAGTAACTCAGTAACCCAGCGTGCTTTTAATTTAGTCTAATATTATCTGATCTAAGTTACTTTAATTTTTTCAATGTGAGTCATTATTAAAAAAATTTTAGGGTCTGGAGAGTGGCTCAGCAGTTAAGGTGCTTGCCTGCAAAGTCTAACGACCTTGGTTCGATTCTCTAGTACCCATGTAAAGTGGTGCATGTGTCTGGTGTTCCTTTACACTGGCTAGAAGCCCTGCCCCCTCTTCTCTTTCTCTTTCTCTTTCTCTCTCTCTCTCTCTCTCTCTCTCTCTCTCTCTCTCTCTCTCTCTCTCTCCTTGCAAATAAAAATATTTTAAAAATTTTTAATTAAGGATGATAACTCTGATGCAGGCTTTTATTGATTCCATGAAGGCAAAGTAAAAAAATTTAAACCTCCACAGCAGTGCATTTCATATTTAAATCAAAAGTTGTATACCAAAGTTCTGTTTTACTAAAGGGACTGTACTGACCCAGACTCATCTCAAAGCACAGTTTCCAAAGTTTTTGAGGTTAGCTATCTGTCACTAAATAATTCTGCCTGACAGAATAATTCTTAGAGAATGATTTTTAGGAAGAAGAGTTTTGAGAGAATAAACACAGTTTATTTTACAATCTAAAATGAATAAATAGATCCAAAAGAGTAGTGGATAAACCAAGGGCCAATTGATAGGGAAATCCAAGAAAGAACAGTTACCGGTCTGCCTCTTCAGCTAATTTACATAAAACTCCAGTATATCCAAAGTATGAAGGAACTGTCAGATATACTAGACTGAAGAACCAGCAAAAGTGAGTCAAGTGCAAAGGCAAAGGAAAAGCCACATAGGTCTCACTTACAAATCCTCAAATTTAGAGCAAATTTTAAACTTCATGACTTGTAGAAATAAGAAATCAATTCTTTAACTGCTTGATTTTTAAAAATATAAAACACCTAAAAGGAAGGGATAAAAAGAAAAAAGTATCTAATATATATACACATACATATGTATATATATGAGAAATGCAAAAAGAAAAGAAAATCCACAAAATAAGGATTCAATAAAAAGGAGATACTATCGAAGGCAAAACATACAAAGAAGACATAACCATATTTTTGTTCCAAGTAACATTAGTATCAAAGAAACTTAGAAAATAAGGAAAAAGAGAGAAACATAATTATATGTCTCTATTTCTCTCTCTATAGTCCATAGATATGTTCATACAGAAAGATGTATCTTACAGGGCTGGGGAGGTGACTCAATGGTTAAGGGCATTTGCTTGTAAAGCCTGCAGGCCTAGGTTCAATTCCCCCAACACCCACATAAAGCCAGATGCGGAGCAGCACCTGCACCTGCTATCCCAGGACACATTCATTTGCAAGCTGACAGTTTATTTGCAGTGTCAAGAGACCCTGCCTCAAAGAAGGCGACGCACAGAGGACAACCTGGGAGTTGTCCTCTGGCCTCCACACACTCCCACAAATACATAAGTATTTTTAAAAGATATGTATCTTACAAAGAGAATAAGCTAGTCCTTGAAAATATTTGATTATATACTTGCCTACAAAAACTTTTAAACATCCCTGAAACCAAGAATTTTTTCAAGTATTACTTTCTGATTATAAACATATGTAGAGATCAATAATTAAAAGAGAAATTAAAACTCAATAAGTGATAACTAAAAAATATCAAAATAACCTGAGACCAGTGTAAAAAAATTCATAAAACAACAACAATCTCTTTATGATAAAATAGATGAGCTATAACAGGCTAAATTCAGAAAAAAATGTTCAACTTTTATGAACAATAAAGACATATATGCACACAAACATATGTTCATGTACTATGAACATGCATACACACACACACACACACACACACACACACACACACACACACACACACACACGGGGAAGGATGCCATAGGCTCCCTAGGGGAGATGGTAGCTTTGAAACCTCCTCCACTCGGCACAGTGAAAGTGAAAAGTCAAAATAGAAAAGACTAGATTCTATTCCAAATATAGAGAGAGAGAGAAAGAGAGAGGGGGAGGGTCAGATAGCACAGCTGACAGGTGGAGAGAAACAGAAGGGTGACTCAGCAAAAAGCAATCAGCACCTGGCTCTGAGGCTCCCTGGCAAGGACCAGGGAAACTGAAGCCCTCAGCAGGGTGTGCCCACTCTCAGGGCAAATCCACAGCCCTCCCAAGCCTCAAGTCCAGTTGAGGCTGTTGGAAAGACAGTCACTTCCAGAGGAGAGGGAGTCAGCATTGTCATTCTCCAAGTTGAAGAGAGGGAACTTACTGTTGAAGACCGAGCTGCTCTGACATCCTGAGAAAAAGAAATAATCACAAGTCGGGGAGCAGAGTCAACCTGCCACAGCCCCAAGGTAGAGACAGCCAATGGATGGCAGTTGTGGAGGTGGGGAGGGAGGGAGCTGAGTGTTCCACTAGTGAGGGGGTGGTCCCAGGTAACAAAGACATTGGTGGGTCGGAGCTCCACGCTCAATGGCTATAAGCTGCATCATTTGCCTGAGAATAATTATGGAGTCTGACAGCTCTGACCCATAGTCAGCAGGTGGGTCAACCTCGGCAGACACCCATCTACCATGAAGTTCAATGCCATGGGGGCAGAGACCTCTGATGTTCCAGTGGATTACATTCTCATCCTCGGGCAGGGTGTTTAATGCTAGTGTCTTTATAATAGCAAGAAGAGATGGCCTTCCTGTAGAAACCTCGATACTGTGTTAGCTCACAACGCACTTGTTTTAATTGATGGTAAATAGCATTCTGAAACTGTTTGGGCCTATTTCCTTTTGGTGTCACAAAATAGCTGAATCTGAGTAATGTGTAAAGATTAAGAAGTTAATTTGGTTAATCATTCCAGAAGATGGGAAACCTATGATTATGGCCTTCACCACTGTGGACTTCTGGAATGGGGCACAGTGGTGGTTTGTTTCAGGTGTCCCCCATACACTTGTGTTCTGAGTGCTTGATCCCCAGCTGATGACAATTTTGGAATTGGAACCTTGTTGGAGGTGTGTTGTTGAGGGCAGGCCTATGGGTGTCATAGCCAGCTTCCCCTTGCCAGTGTGGGGCACACTCTCCTGCTGCTGTTGTCCACCTGATATTGTCCAGGAGGTGATGTCCAGCTTCTGCTCAGGCTATAGTTTTCCCTGCCATCATGAAGCTTCCCCTCGAGTCTGTAAGTCGAAATAAACTGTTTCCTCCACAAGCTGCTTTGGGTCTGGTTCTTTGTGCAGCAACAAGAAGGTAACTGCAGCAGCCACATACTTCATTATAACATTGCCAAAAATTACATAGCAAGATAGAACAAATGTGTCATATCTCCTCCACTTACCAATATATATTACTTTCTATATTGTCACTAGTGGCCATCATGAGGGACCCATCCCCAAGACTCTTAAATCACAAAAGCTGACTTCAAAATGCCATTCACATGAATTTCGGCTAGAGCTACCAACACATGAATTTTGGAGGACACATTCAAACGACAGCGGCAAACTGGACATATGTCTGTTAGAATTTGGATGTGTAATGTCTCCTATAATATTGTGTGCTTCAATATCTGGCCTCAACTTCTGGAGCAGTTTGGGGTGGTTGTAGAAACCCAAGAGGGTTGCTTGGGAGCAAGTCTTATGGTTTATAGTTTAGCCCTGTTGTGCCCCGAGCTCTCTCTGTGTCCTGGTTGGTTCATGTAACAAGCGGCTGATGCATGCTTGTTTCCATGGAGACACCAACAACCAACACTTTCTATATTAGTTGCTTTTCTTGTTTTGCTGTTAATGCCTGACAAGAAGCAGTGTATGGAAGGAAGGATTTATTTTGCTCTACAATTTGAAGGGATGCAGCCCATCACTCAATAACTCCAGGCTGGCCTCAAACTCACAACAATCCTTCTCCTCCTTCCTGGGATTAAAGGCATGAACCACCAAACCAACTGTTTGATGTGTGTGTGTGTGTGTGTGTGTACAGGCATGTGTCAGAGGACAACCTCAGTTGTCAGTCCTTCCACCTTGACATAAGCTCTCTTACTTTGCCACAGAGAGTTCTAGGGAGCTCCTGAGTTCCAGGATTCTCCTGACCCCTCCTCCTGTTACCATCCATGCATTGGGGTCACAGTCATGTGTGCTATTTACATCTACCTTACATGAGATCAAGGATCTGAATCCTATCCATCAGGCTCCCTTGAAATAGGCTCTGGATAAACAAACTCTAATTGTCAGACTTGTCAGCAAGCACTTTTAACTACTGAGCCATATCCCCAGCCCTGAACCTCACTTTCTGAACTGCAAAAGGTCTTCATTAAAAATATGAAGAAGGGGCTGGAGGGATGGCTCAGCAGTTAAGGCACTTGCCTGAAAATCCTAGGTTTGATTCCCCAGTAGTCATGTAAAGCCAGATGCACAAAGTGGTGCATGTGTCTGGAGTTTGTTTGCAGTAGCTAGAGACCCTGGTGTGCCCATTCTTCTCTGTGTGTGTCTATCTCTCCTCTCTCTCTCTCTCCATGTAAATAAAAATAAAAACACAGGGCTGGAGAGATGGCTCAGCAGTTAAGGCACTTGCCTCCAGTGCCTAAGGCCCTGGGTTCAATTCCCCAAGACCCACATAAGCCAGACCCACAAGAAGGTGGCCCTCGTGTGCTCTCTCTCTCTCTCTCTCTCTCTCTCTCTCTCTCTCTCTCTCTCTCTCTCTCTCTGCTTGAAAATGAATAAATAAAATATTTTTAAAAACATGTAGAAGTAGTGGTTCACATCTATAACCCCAGCATTCAGAAGGCTGAGGTAGGATTACAGTGAGTTCCAGGTCAACCAGGGCTAAAACATGACCCTACCTCAAAAAAATCAGAGAAAAAAGATGAAGAACACTTTAGTATTCTCATGCCTTGTTTTAATTTTCACATAGCCCTATGTAACATGTGTATCACGAACCCTAGTTTTCAAAAGAGGAGACTGTTGTAGTAAGCTTTCTCATTGCTGCTCAAAAGAACCCAACCAAAAGCTGCTTGTGGAGGAATGGGTTTATTTTGACTTACAAACTTGAAGGGAAGCTCCATGATGGCAGGGAAAACGATGGCATGAGCAGAGGGCTGGACATCACCTCTGCCACAGCACTGCAAACAGCGGCAGGAAGGTGTGGCAAACACTGGCAAGGGGAAGCTGGCTTATAACCCCATAAGCCCACCCCCAACAACACAGCTTCATCGAGGTTGTAAAACCCAAACTTTCATCAGCTGGGGATCGATCAACCAGAACACATTCATTTGTTTGTGGAGGACACCTGGATCAAACCATGACAGAAACCAAGTTAACCAATGGTGCTCACAGTTATGGATGGTCAGAAACTTTTCACCCAGCACCCTGGGGTTCTGTGACAAATACAAGCTTGTGTCAGCTTCCTCTGCTTTGGGTCTTCGGTATCTCTAGTTTCGTCACCTTCCCCAGGAGGAACTGTGCATTGTCAGGATCATCTCTGCAGAAAATGGCACTGCCTGGTACAGAGATGCCTCAAAATTCCACAGATCTGTAGAAAGAGACCAACTTCTTCCTAGAGTTCTCACTACCTAATTCTTTACACATCTTGGTCCGTTTGGAGGAGGATGGTGAGCAATAAAGCTTGAAGTAATTAGTTTATCAGATGAGTTTCAGCACACCTCCTTTCAGCAAATAAATAAATAAAAATAAAAATCCTGATCTCATATGCTGTTTTTGGTATATTTAGTGGTTGCCTATCTCTAGAAATAGCATGTGTGCTTACGACATAAATATCATCTTAAACATTTAGAAGTTCAGATATTTCTTTCTGCTTTTTTGAAATAATAGGATTCTTTACCTTTCCCCAGCTATGGATCAGAAGAATTACTTGAGTGAAATATCAGCACACATCTAAAACTCAACATTTGTTCTCCAAATGTCCACATTTCCCATATGCCTTTACTTAAATGTTTATTGTTCTTACATTTTTTGAAAGAAAAAATGATGAGCTTCTGCAATACCACATTATCACTAAGTCAAAAATTAATAAAATAGATAGCATGCTTAAGTGAAGGCATTTGAAGAAATCATGGTTTAGAACATAAGCTTTGTGAAGAGACTTCAGAGAGTTCTCTGAACTTTAAGCACACTGGTTACCCGATTGGTAGAAGGATAATCATGCTGATTTCACAGAACTGTTAGAAGATTACCTAAGAGGTTGCATGCCTGGACATAGTACACGCTGACTCATCACAACAAATATGGTGCTGTCAAATATTCTTCTGTACAATTTTAATTGTAGAAACAAAATGACTACTCAGTCTAAGATGCCTTTGTCACCTTCATTGTGTGGCTTAAGGGAATTTCTGGGGACTGAAATCCTCAGATATTAGAAGACCTGCTGTCCTACCCTCACCACAGCCAGTGAATGATCTGAAGTGATGTGTGTTAGTCTCAAGGCTCTACCCATCCCCATCTCTAGCCCCTACCACCTGCCATGCTCTGGGACTCTGGGGCTGCCTCCTGGTATGGTAATTTCAGTTATCTCTGGGCTAATAGGAGGGAAGGCTACCTTCCCCCAGTCTCCACCTCCTCACACCACTCAAGGCCCTCTCCCTCCTCTCCAGAAAACCCTCTCTCTGGTCCTCACTCTCTTTTTTCAGCTGCTCTGGGTGCTTGTTTCACTCTATTTTTCTCTCCCCTACTCTCTCTCTCTCTCTCTCTCTCTCTCTCTCTCTCTCTCTCTCTCTCTCTTACACACACTCATCCTTTCTCTTTTCTCTCTTTCTTCCCCCTCTCTCCCTCTCCCCAGATAGATCCAAGAAACTGTCCATCTTCATCCTCCATTGTGAACCCTGAAACCTAACATGGTGCCAACACCAGGGGCAGCTGTTTGGAGCAAGGATCCTCTGAGAACTCAGGGAGCAGTGGGCAGCATCAGCTCAGCCGGGCTTACTCCTGGGTCCTGAAGTGTCCTCAGCTTGAACCATGTCATCCCTTACCCCCTGCTCTCCTTTCCAACCTTGACCTAACAATCTGTGAAAGGCTAGGCTTCTGGTTTCTCTTTGCAGTTGACAACCTGATGCTTATCACCTAGTTCGTGTATGTTAAAAGTCAGCTTCCAAAACATGGATTGAGATTATTTTTAATAAGGAACACATGGTTGACCATTCAAGGCTATTTCTTCAGAAGCTTGATAAGTGTCCTGAGGCCAATCATTGGAGAGCAAACCCAAAGCTTCAGAAAGCTTTTACCTGGGAGTGATGACACATACCTGTAGTCCCAGCTCTTGGGAGGCTGAGGCAGGAGGATCACAAATTGGAAGCCAACCTGTGTTATATTTTGAGTTTGAAAACAGCTTGAGTTACATAGCAAGACCCTATCTCAAAAACCAAAATTCATCCAATATTTAAGCTTCTTTGGATAATACTCTAGTTGGTTTTGAAAATCAGAGCCAACATTTCAAAGACATATCAATTAGAGTGTCAAAACTCACAAGATGAAAAATGTGTTCATAAGTTTTGAAACACCATTGCATTTAAAATTTTGTTCAAAAGCTTGCCTTGCTATCAAATGTCCCATTTGGTAATAATTTTATTAGACCCAATAAAATCCCTATTCACTGGGTTCTGAAAGCACTCACATATGCTGCTTTGAATGTTTTTGCAGCCACAGCTGGTGTCAATGTGTTGATAAAATGTCATTCGGGAAGGCAAATCCAAGAATATCGCTGGCATTGATATTCTTTCCAGGCAAGGTGTACAGACCAAATGTCAAGCCACACTTGTTGGCTTGGATGCATAATTAATGGAGACTTGGACACTTAGTGCCTCACAGTGTGGAGCTGAATAGTCAGTGCTGCTTTATAACCTTGCTGCATGCTGCACAGTTTCTAGTTCGTATACAAGAGAAGTGAGTGGTTTTGTAGTTAGTTATCTCCTTCCCTCTACCCGCCATCAAACTGAAGCAAATGATGCATTTTTCTCACGTGGTTAGTCTTGCACAGCTTACAAAATACTTTCATTTGCATTTCTGGTCTAGCTCCCACATCCACGTGACACTGTTTGTGAAGCTAGCAAAGAAGGTATTATTCATATTTCCAGAGCTAAGAAAGATGAAGTGAAAACAAGCAAACAAAAACCCATGGCTTCCTTTTGAAGTGTTCCAATCATCTGGACATGAGATGAGCCACCCCACACCTACCGTGGAGGATCCACATGGAACCCCGCAGAGAGTGGTGGGATAAGCAAGAGACCCACAACCACAGCCAATCAGCCAACCCAGGATAAGCCAGCGAGACAGACACCAACGACCTTCAACACAACTTAAAGCAGAAGTACAGAGACACCCCCCCAAGACCTCAAGAATAAAGCAGCCTTAATACCCACCATGACTCAGGGAACTGAGCTAAAGAGAGGGTGGAAAGATTGTAAGAGCCATATGGGGGGAATATCCAGAGACATCACCCCACTCAGTAACAACATACAAAGGGGGGGTGGAACCGGGTTGACTCCTAGGTTATCCATAACCCCCACCCCATGGACTGATTCAGTTTGCCCACGGAGGAGGATACTCAGATGATTGCGGCTGGGGAGCAGGGAAATCAAGGAATTGGGGACACCAACACATTATTTGCTCATTCAGTGTATCTAACTATGGATAATAAAGATAATTTAAAAAAAAAAAAAAGACTAGCAGCATCTCAGCATCGACTGCTGAGAGACCTTTAGCTCACATCCATGGAAGTGAACTTGGGGCCAAGAGTAATAAGGATTGATGAAGCTTCTTTAGCACCAGTAGACAGTGGGCTGTCTCTTAAGCCCTTGAGCTCTGAAAGCAGGTGAGGATATCAACTCTGGGGTGTTGTATTAAGTTGTATCGTCCAACAGAGTCAAGAATACTCTCAACTAAAAAAGCCTAAGCATCTGTGACTGCTTATGTATGGCTAGGTCTCAACTATTTCCACACCATATGTGGATTCGACGTGGATTTGATGATACTGTATAGCTGCTTTTTGATTTCTGGGTTGATTTTTTTTTTTTGTTTCTTCCTATTGGAAAGAGAACAGGAAAGGCCAAATGAAAAAGATTACTGCCAGAAAAAAAAAATGCTTCAGTTCATCTGTTGTTTTTTTTTTCAAATCATTGCATTTAAGAATCCAACCTTGTTTTATTGAGTTTATAATTTCCTGATGTTTTTGCTTACTTTACTTAAAAAAATAACTGAATGCCTACAAATTGTTCTTGTAAATTCATCCATAAATGATTTAAGGCATGATGTGAAATTTGGATTTACATGTAAATGTAGAACTAAAACTTTAAAATGTGGACATTACAGTGACATAAAAGAATTTAGGTATCGTATACCCTAAGAAGGTAGAAATCATGCCATTGAAAACGTTTTTTAAAAAATCATGAGAAGGAGATGCTGAGATTTCTTCATATAGGGTGTCTGGAATAAAAGAATGCCATTTAAATTTCATTAATTGCATTAATACTTAACAACATAAAAGGTATTCTGAAATAATGATGAAGAATGATGACGCAGAAACAAATCGAAAAAGTTCTAATTGTTTCATCGTTCATATATTGGACTTAGTAATATCTAAGTAAATAAGCAACTAAGAATATTATGTAATGCTGTTTATTATAAATGTAACAGTGAGAATAAAATTGAAACTCTTTCTTAATATCAGTGGAATCACAGACAGAAAGCAAACTGAAGAAAACTGAGAATATGCTTTATACAACACTGCCTTCTTTCTCATCCTCATCTATGGTCTCATGGGGAATTTTTTCTCCCTTCATCTGTCTCTCTGCTTACAAATTAATAAAAATATTTTAAGTTTGATTTTATATCATACACCTTTTTAATTTCACATCATTTTTATTTCATTAATGTGACATCAAGAAGAGTAAACATTGCTCAAGAACTTTACCTCTTTCAATGTTTCTTCTGTTATCTACAGTCTAGTTGTACATGTTAGAAAGAATTAGACCTTGTTAATGCCCTTACTTGGAGATTAAGTAAGGTTTTAAAGAGATGATAAGGAGAGCCAGTTGACGAGGGGTAAACTTGTGACAATTCATATTAAGATGTCAACTTCAGGAGGCCATGGGGTGTCCAGATACTGGTTCAACAGTATTCTAAGGGTGTCTCTGATGGTGTTCATAAATGAGAAAACCCCCAAGACTGTAGACTAAGTAAACCAGATGGCTTTACCAATGTGGGTGGACATCACCAACTCTGTTGAAGGGTTAAATTGAACAAAAGGGGTGAGGAATGAAGAATTCTCTTTTCTTCTCCTCCTCTTCTTGTTCTTTCTTCGTCTCTCTTTCCCCTTCCTTCCCTTCTTCCCAGCCTCTCCTTACATTGTTTATTCTGGTCTTTGAAGCCTTTTTACTCAAATGAAATTACCACCATGTGGGTCTTCAAAATCTTGGGTTTTCAGACTGGGCTGGAACCATATCGGCCATCATGAGTTTCCACCTTGCTCGATGAAACCCTTACAATCACTTATGATCTATCCATGCGTTTATCTACCTATCCATGATATTGGTCATTGAAAAGAGGCCCTATGTGCCCATTCTCCCTATACATGCTTCTTTCTCTCTATCTCTCAAATAAATAAATAAATAATATTTTTAAAAAATTTAAAATTACAATCATAAGATTTGGGATGAATTCAATGAGATGTGGTATGTAAAGCAAGTTATAGTGTCTGGGAACACAGTAATCCTAAATTAAGTATAATGGAAAATATTAATAGTAATAAAATGTAACACTTTAATTTTCATATCCAGCAGCTGAATCTTCCCATAAAATAATTTTTAAAAAAAAATCTTTGCTTCTCTCACTCATTTACTCACTGTTGCACGATTCTCCAAGACCACAAGATGGTGGGAGAAGTGTGCTACGCTGGCACCTGTCATTGAGGAACATGTTTTTACCGACATTGAACTTACTATGCGGAGGAGGCACTAGGAGGGCTAAGTGTGGTCTCTGTGCAATCAGCAGCACACCCTGGAGTTTCAGCAACAGTTGAAATGTGGGAGTCTGACCTTCAACCATCTCTGTTGCTATTTCCCTGCCTTTTTGCAGGTAAATACTTATATCTTCCAATTGCTCTCGGCTTCTTATCATCCCTTTATTCTCTTCTCTCTCCATAGTTAGCAGAAACTAGCTGGTGCAGGATTCCACATTGTACATTGAATAATGTAGGGAGACCTTCAGTCACAACCAGGCCTTCTTGTCTAGGAACATGGTACATACCTCCTTGTTTATTCCCCCCCCATATGATCCATGTTAAAATGTTGTGCTGGTCTTATGGAGGTACCAACAATGGCTGTGAGGTCATGAAGTAACAACCACTTTGTGTCTGGAAGATGGCCTCCCAAAGTGCTCCTTCCTATCCTCTGGCTCTTACATTCTTCCTATCCCTCTTTACACAAGGTTCTCTGAGCCTTGGCGGGCACAATAAATCACTGAGCAATGAGGCATCATGCTGATGAGTTGTGAGTCTCCCTGTAGCCAACATTTGCAGAAAGCGACTCCTCTGACCAAAGATGAGGTGAGCACTAATCTGTGGAGATAAACATGATATAAATATTTAGAAGGTAATGTGTGTGTATGTGTGTGTGTAGGTACTAAATCCAAAAATCTGGGAGGTATTTATACAAAAAGGAACAGCCTAAGCTTCTGGTAGGCCAAATTGCTCACTTTATGAGGGTGTTTTTTGCTTGACTACTTTTGATAATTGGCCTATTCCTAACTTATTTCTCCAATTTTAGCCTCTGGTACCTGGAATGCACTTTTCCCATTTTTGCTAGGCAAGCATGTATTAATCCTTCAAGACTTGTTCAAGGTCAATGTGCCAAAAATCAACTAAAGAAGGCCAATTTTCCACAAGCCCAATTTGCCAAATTTTCTTGTTCCTTTGAACTATTTATAAAGTTTATAACAATTCACATTGAATGGGATAGTTTTAATGGTGTTTAAAGATTTATGTAAACTTTTAGTTGACCAGTTTTCCTAACAGCATTTTAAGGGCTGTTTAATTTGTCTCTACTCAGCTTCCTGTCATCATAGCTGGAAAGGGCGGGGACAGACAGAGGGGACCTCTGTGAGGGGCAGGACAGGGAGGAAAGCTAGCAGCATGTGGTGGTGATGAGAGAGAGGGAGGGATCAAGCGAAGATATAGGTCATGGAAGAAGAATATATTCCTGGAAGAGCCATCCACAAAGAATATATTCTTGGGGATGGAAAGGTGGCTCAACAGTTAAGATGCTTGCTTCCAGAGCCTAATGACTAGGTTTGATTCCCCGACACCCACGTAAGGCAAATGCACTAAGTGATGCATGCATCTGGAGTTCATTTGCAGTGGCTAGAGGCCCTGGTACTCTCTCTCTCTCTCTCTCTCTCTCTCTCTCTCTCTCTCTCTCTCTCTCTCTCTCTCATCTCTCTTCTGGAAAATAAATAAATACAATAGTTTTTAAAGAATATATTCTCAAGTCTGGTGCTATTTTACCAATTCTTCTTAGAATTAAGAAGTCTTCCCAGTTTCTTCCTTCCCCTGTTCTGCAGCTTTCTCTCCCGTTTCTCCCTTCTCTGTAGTCTCTTGCTCCTCCTCAACCCCCTTGAAAGCTGAGCTGTGTGCTGATTGCTCCCAGTGTCCCCTCCTCCAGGCATCCCATCTCTGTTCCTTTCAGCACCGACAGCAGGGAGCTGGGACAGAGACAAGCCCAACATTCCTTCAAGGGCTGCCATGATGGAGCCCAAATGAAAACCAGTCCCTCGAAACTAAAGTGTGAAATGAGTCCAGTAAATTCAGAGAAGTGGTTAAGGAGTGACGTGGACTCTTTCCCTTCAGTCCTTCACTCATGTGACTACTTTCTTGCAAAACCTTTTCCAAGCCTCCCTGACAGAGAGGCTGGCTCTTCCCTAGGATCTCAAAGCATCCTGTTCACATCTCCTCTCTGTCACTTAGGAGGGATTGGAAGAGAGCACTGTGACTTAAGCTCAGAAATAGCTCCATTTCTGTGCTGTTCACTCAACAACCTAAACAACCCTTCATTTAATGAAGAAATAGGGCTTCACTCTGAGTTGGCACTGAGCACTACCTATGTGCCAGAGAGCAGAATACACACTGGAAACTAAGAGTGAATAAGACCCAGCCTTTTCCCAGAGTCACAGTCAGGAAAAGACAGACACCGAGTCCTAGATGCCTTTCTATCCTCTCTTCCACTTCACAGTATAGACTGTGTACAGTCTGTGTTCCGCAGTAGACATTTTGGGTGTGCTCAGGCACATGGCCACTAAAAGATCAAGCCCTTTCTCTGGAGTTAACATATAAAACATCAGCAAAAATAGAGCAAGTTCAAGAGAGTATATGAGTTCTAAGGGCTCTGTTTTCTAGTTCACCAAAATATTTAGCAGAAAAAGGACAAACTAAAATGACTTAATGAGATGAATTGTATTCAGAATATCACAGTAAGAAAAAGTCTTGGATAATCCTGTTTTACAGCTTTACATCCTGAAAATACCTATCTTCAGGACGTATTTGTATAAGTCCATCAAAAAGTATGAATTCAAGGGTTTGGGGAGACAATACAGTAGTGAAAAGGCTTGTCACATAAGCAAGATAGCTAGAGTTTGGATCCCCAGAACCTACATAAATGTCAGGTGAGAGAAACAGCCAGTCTGTAATAACAGCTCAAGAGGAAGAGACAGGGCATCTCTGGGGAAAGCTAGCTAGCTAGACGAGCTGAATCAGCAAGCTTTGAGTTCAAATGAGAATCTGCCTCAGTAAGTACTGTAGAGAGCAATCCAGGAAGACACCCAGCATCAACCTCTGGCCTCTGTACACACATGCACACACATGCACCCACGTGTGTGCCCATATATGTGAAAACACACATATGCATATACACTGCACACATTCATATGTAATATGTATTAATTCAGTCATAATCTAGTTCAAAGTGAAACCTATCAGTCTCAGTGTGATGGTGGAATTTCAGAACCGTGAAGAAATATATTTTAGCCAGCTCAGTGAAATATACAAAATAACTGCAACAATGTATAATTCAAATCCTACCCTTGGGATTTTTTAACTCTTCTAAATTAGTCTGGGTATTCAAAAACAGAAATTATATTACAAGAAGTTCTCTTCTAAAGTAAACTGCTTTATAGTCACGTGGTATCAAATACACCACTCTAGGTATATGATATCAAGTCAAAAGAAATTGGTGGTCATTAGGTTTGAGTTTTAGTGCATTTTTAGATGGTATATGTATTGGACTGCAAAATGACAACTTCCAAAAGATATTCATGCCTTGATCCCTGGAATCTGTGAAGATCATTTTATGTGACAAAAAGTGACTTTGCAGATATAATAAGATGATAGATTTTGAAATGGTGAAACTACCATGGATAATCAGAGTAGATAACCTTTATTGTAGTTATAGATTATAATCATATTAAGGCCATGCTTTATAAATGTACTTAATTTGGAGGCAAAATGGACTAGGGGAAATCATGTAGTTAAATTGATATGGAAGACAAATTACCTCGATAACAAAACAGTCTCTCCCCATGTTCCTGAGTGAACCAAACTCCTTCATTCTTTCCTTTGGCTCCAAGACCAACTTATACCAACACTGCCAGTTACAAAGATCAACTAGGTCACTGATTCCCATCTGCAGAAGTAGATCTACCTCAGGACCTGAGAGGCCATTGGGCAGACTTCCAAGATGCATCCTCCAAGCAGAGCCTGGAGATGAAAATGCTGAAGACCTCCCTCCTCTATCCTGTTCAGTTTACAGAAGTTTGGGTAAGTTCTCTACCCCACAACTCATTCTGAATTGTCAGAGAAGTTCAGAGAGGTACTGCTTTGCTTCCTGAATTGATCTAGATCAAACCATCCAACAAATCTTCAACTGTCCTCCACCCTCCAATCCACAGCGACACACTTAGGCTGTTAATAAAATCTCAGGTCAAAACTTGATATCTTCATAATTAAGAGAAAATGTTATGTACCCACTCATATACCAAAAGGGTTTTCAACTAAAACATTTTGGAGGAGGTATTTTCCATTTTGTAGAAAGAAGTACAAGTTGATTCTGTGTCAGGCAATTAGTTTAAAATAAAACTGATACTTCCATAGAATATTCTATAATTTTCCCACTCATAACATAATTCAGTCAGACATGGTCCTTTTGAAATTAATTCCAATTTCTGAAAATTGAAAGGTGATGACTAGAACGAATGTAATTTCATGCTGGTCATTTCTATAGCTGGATAAACATTATTAATGTTTTATGAGATTTAATTCTCTAAGCACAGCGGACATATGGTACCATGTTTATAGTAACTCTGCCCAGTACAAGAAAAAAAATCACATAGAATTCATAAATCTACTTTTGTTCTTCATCTACTCTATTTTTATATGTGAATTTGCCATTAGTAATGATTTCCAGCAAATATGAGCTATGGAAAAAGAGAGTATGTCATTAAATGTTTAAGTTAATAACTGGCATATATTTTTTTTAAAAAGGGGTGACTAGCAGTTCAATTTTACAAACATCATGATTAGACTGAATGGCAGGCCCTGTTTCCTGAGCTGTGGGGGTAGAGAAGTGAATGAACCAGAACCTTCTCCATGAACTCAGGGTGTTGTCAGGATCACGTGAAGTTGGTTGCTTTAGTCAATGTCTATTCCAACTTACTTCCTGTACTGCTGAGGTGAAGAGCTAGAAACCACATTTCCCAGAATCCTTTAAAGACAATGATGGATGTGCTTTGGTTTCTACTAATCAGATGTATGCATTAAAGACTTGAATTATACCTAAGTTAAAGGAAGACTTGCCTAACTTCCTATTTGGGTAGGACCAGGTGAAAAATAAAATTGTTAGAATCTGTGTATGATAAAAGGCAGAGAAAGGGAATATTTTTGTATCCTTGGTCTTCCTCACAAATTTAGGTAGAGCTTTATTGTTGTCCTTATTTAATGTTTTACTCCCAAGATATACATATGAGTGCCAACCCAGAACCAGTGTCTGTATTTCAGCACTCAGTTCACCAGCTCTGGGTTTTCCTTCCTTCCATCTGCAAGACCAAAGACTCCAAAGCTTAATCAAGCATCTCCTTCCTGCAGCCCCAAATATGGTGAACCACAAGAATATTACTACTACCTTCATGCCCAGATATTTGTCCAATGAAATCACCTACTATTTGATTACTCCATGATGCTACGAGACTAGTAGAGACACAAGTCCTTTCTGTAGTGTTGGGGAGGTTGCTGACCCCTGGCCCCCTGCGGGTAGCCCAAGTCTCGCCAGGCATCAGGAGAAAGGGCTCGATCGGGCAGAGGTGAGGCGTACGGTCAGACAGACACACACGACCAGGAGAAATGTCGGGCAAATCTCATTTTACTCCAGCACCCAAAACCCTTTTATAACCTGAGGCTGCATTGTTCAGCCTATTTCTCTCAAGCAATAAGATTCAAAACTTTTGGTGGAAGCCAGTCAGCAGAGTACAGCAGAGCAAAGTATCAACAAACAGGATCAAGGCTTTTCAGCTATTACTTCTGCCTCCTGGGATTAAAGGCACGTTGGGATTAAAGGTGTGTGCCACCATGCCCAGCTTTATTCCATATTCTAAAACTTAGTTTAATGTTACTCAGTTAGGCTGGGGCCCAACATGAAGTGCCCAAGTTATGTGCACTTGACTCTACCCATCTCAACCCTCTATATGTCCACAGATTGAAGAGGGGGCAGGAGTCACTGGGTATGAAGGGCCTGAGGTGCCAAGGAGCAGGGGAGCTCCTGGCTAAGAGCTCATCATAGAAAGGTGGCAAGACCTCACTGAAGCTTTCACTACATATTCCATTGGCCCAAAGACATCACTCACAAAATATACATTTAAAGATAAATTATTAAGAATTTCAGGGCTGAAGAGATGGCTCAGCACTTAAGGTGCTTGCCTGCAAAGCCTAACAACTGGACTTCGATTCCCCAGTGTCCATGTAAAGCCAGATGTACAAAGTGGTGCATGCATCTGGAGTTCATTTGAAGGCGCTGGAGGGCATGGTGTGCCTGTTCTCTCTGTCTCCTATCTCCCTCTGCTTGCAAATAAATAAATAAAAATCATTTTTTAAAAACAATTTAGGCTGGAGATAAGACTCAGTGCTTAAGACCACTTCTTATGCAAACACAGGGCCTGAATAGGCCTGAGAAAACTCTTGAGTTTGATCCCCAAAACCCACATAAACAGCTGGGCATGGTCATGCCCATCTGTAACCTGAGTCCTATGGAGAGCAGAGAGCAGAGAGTAGTCGGGGCTCAGGAGAAACGGCCTGCAACCTGATCAGTAAGAGCCTCCAGCTCAAGTGGAAGTGGGCAGAAAAGCTAGGGAAGGGGTCACCTGATGTGCCCCTCCAGCCACCACTGGTGAGCACACCCTGTCTCAATCAAGTGAATGCACTGGGTGCTGCATGGTTACACACACACACACACACACACACACACACACACACACACACACACACACACCAGCATCACCACCTGCAGAAGCAACACACTGCACACATACACATGAAAAAATTTTAATTCTTAAAAATTTTCCAGATAGAGATTACAGACCATTAATCAGGCACAGGACGCTTCTGAGCGCCATTTGAAGCCACCTCAGCTGTTCATGAAGCTAGTCCTAAGTGGAGAGAAGGGGGAGGGAGGCTCCATTTATACCTGCTGATTTTGATAGCACATCAACACTCGCCGGTCATCAGTTTCCTGCCAAAAAAAAAAAAAAAAAAGCCAGGAAGACCCTGCATTTGGCCATGGAAAAGCTGAGGGATTTTGGAAACTGGGAATTGATCCTAGAAGCTCTGCCTGGAGCCCTGCTCCGTTAGCCATTCCAATAATTGTGCAAATCATCTAATGATCCTTTCCTTTATACTTAGCCCAGCTGACGGGTTCAGTTGCAAATAGCAGAAACCACAACTGATAATCCTCTCCAGAGGGACATAAAATAGACGCAGAAGTAAATTGACTGTGGTAATGGTCACCATTTCAGGAACAGACGGATGTATTATATGCTGCAGAAAGTCATTCAGTGTCAGAAAAAATTGTTCATACTAAAGGAGCGACATCAAAGAATATGAATAGCAGTGTTATTTCTCAACTTTTCTCTATATTGTAACAACTGGAGAGAATTCCCAAGCCAACCGCTGATTAGATTCAAAAGTTTTGCAAAAGCACATTGAGTTGGTGAGGAGAATGGAGGAATTATCTGGTGATACAGGAGAACATGAGCCTTAGACACCAGTAAATGGAAGCTTGGACCCAGCCTTTACTTTCTGTGTTATCTCGGGCAACTACTTCTCTGGGTCTGTTTCCTCAAATTGTCCTTTCCAAGATAGAGATGATAAATAGAAATATTAAAAATAAGCTAGAATAATGTCTGGTACACAGACACTCAAACCTGCACTTTGATTATAAAGCTGACATTGGTTTTCCCAGGTTACACTGTATCCGGGTAATTTGTCCACATAGAACTTTAATAAAACAATACTACTCCAAAATCCCTATTGGACCTGATATCCACCTCCTAGCTTCCCATCTGTCTGTCTGCTCACCCAGTCAACTCACCCACTCATTTTCCTGCCTCTATCTACCCTACCTACCTTCTAACACTGGCACTGTGGTAAGAGTTGCAATCCAACTGTCAGAAGTTTCTAGATTAAGTAGTAGATCTGTCAATCTTATCAAGCCACAAATTAGAGAAATGATTTACTCCAAACTTAAAATTTTAAATCTATTAAAATGTATCTTCTAAAATGTTCCTGTACAATATAAATTTTAATTAAATGTAAAATTTCCATGTATAATCACAGAGATGCTAGAGATTTCTGTAAGCCTGGGATGAAGATAGCAGATGTCTGTTCACATCAGCTCCATCCACCTATAAAATATTGATCAAAAACCTTTTTAGATCTTCATGTGTACTATTTCCTCTGCTTGGATGTCCTTATGTGGTTTGATAAATTCCAGGTTCATTTCACACTTCTCTTCCTCATTTTATTTGATGGAGCACTGACAGCTGATCCGTGTAGCTCATTGCCAACATTTCACCTTGCACACACGCACCTCTGAATAACTTTTCTTATGATGTTGATCCACAATTGATTTATATATCTATGCTTTGAGATACTTGTTGCTTTATCCATTTACACTTAATGTCAGCTTATTCTGACACATAATGGGGTTGATCCCTACTGAATTATCTACTTCCCAAATCCACCCTCAGCTGGCTTAGCCTGGGGTTCTCTTCTTCAGTTCTCATAAACAGCCCAGCCATTCTCCCCTTCTCTTGCTTCTACTTGGAACCCAGCTCACTGTATATAGTAACAGCAACTCATATAGGATCCACCCTCCCATCCCCCATGCTCCTGCTCTGTCCTGGACCCTCACAGACATGCCTCCTGGTACTTTTTAAAATAGAAAAACAAAAGAAAGAGATTTCAAGAAGGACGGAATGGCCAACAATGTTAAGTGTAGTATGAGATAAAGACTATGACTGAAAATAGTTAATGTTTCAGCCCTACAAGGCTGCAGGCTCAAGCACGATGTGAAGGGGATAGAAACCCCTGCGGTAGAAGAGTCCTGTGGTCTTCTGGGCTTTCATTCTGTCACCCTGCAAAAGCTTCATGCAATCAGTAAGCAAATAAACCAGGAGTCCAGCACTCATGATAAGGACAGAGGAAGAAAGCAGAGAGGCAAGATGATGCCAATACCAATAAACAGTTAACTCCAATATTACCACTGTAGTACCACCACACTGCCCTGCTCTGAACACTACCTTATATTAATCATTACAACAAGGAGACATGCACGATTGCTTCTTCCATAATAAATAAGACACTAAACCAGAGACTAAGGAACATCCCCCAGGATCACATAGCATGCACTTGCTGGTCAGTGAGGAATGCATAGCTGAGCCAAATCATGGAGATGTGACTGAGCTCAATGAGAACCAGGAGAGAATCCAAGGCTGAGGAAGGAACAAGTGGGAAGATCTAGAGATTGTCGGGAGCTCGGTGGGATATGAAGGCTGGAGGGAGAGTGGGAGGGTTGGATGGCAGTGAAGTGGGGAGTGTGGAAACAGAGTGAAGAAGGAACAGTGGTAGGATGGCACATAGCTTGGCTATCTCTATCTATACCCCCCATTCTTGCCATATGGATTTCTCCCAATAATCACAAGATAGTTGTGATATTACCTCGACTCATCTACATTTGGTACAAAAAAAAACCTAGTTTCTCTCTATTAAATATTATTTCATGGAGGGCTGGAGAGATGGCTCACTGGATAAGGCACTTGCCTCCAGTGCCTAAGGCCCCGGGGTTCAATTCCCCAGTACCTACATAAGCCAGACCCACAAGGTGGTGGCCCTGCTGTTCTCTCTCTCTCTCTCTCTCTCTCTCTCTCTCTCTCTCTCTCTCTCTCTCTCTCTCTGCTAGAAAATAAATAAATAAAATATTTTTAAAAATTATTTCATGGAGCTGAGAGAAGGCTCAGTGGCTAAAGGCATTTGCTTGCAAAACCTGATGACTTGGGTTCAATTCCCTAGTACCCACGTAAAGACAAATGCACAAAGTGACACTTGCATCTGGAATTCATTTGCAGTAGCAAGAGGCCCTGGTGGGCCTATACTTACTGTCTTTCGGTATGCCTCTTCCTCTCTGTCTCTGGCTCTTGGATAGATAGATGGATAGTTAGATAGATGATAGATGATAGATAGATAGATGATTAGATATTTAAAAAATTATTTCAAAGTATCATCCCATAGAATTTGCTTATGCTTTACTAGCCAAAACTGAGTCACACAGAAGCAGGGTAGAAAGACAGTTAAGGGACTGTCACACCCACATAAAGCTGGATGCAAAGTGGCACGTGCAGCTGTGATCCCAGTGTACCTACCCCACAGGGAAGTAGAGTCTGGAGGATTTAGCTTCAGGGCCAGCTAATCTGAGGTCTGTATGCCATCTGGCAGTTGGATTGCAGCAGTAAGAGACTCTGTCTCAAAGAAGGAGGCACACAGGCACTTGGAAGTCCTCTGACCTTCACATGCGTGTCGTGGCACATGTGTCCATACACACACATACACAAAATAAATTTTAAAAAATTGAAGTCATGAATCCCAGCATCCCAAGCAGAGATTTCTGGAAAGAACTCAAGCTGCTTTGGGTGGCAGTGAGGAGCAGTATCTGCTCTTACCAGCAACATGATCACTGAAAGGCGAATATTTGAGCTTGCAAGCCATAATATAGCAAAAGGTAAGAAGAAAGGGTTGTGGATGGTTTGGGGCTAAGTCACTGTGTCTGTTATAGACCCTCTAAATCATATAATCATATATATATATATATTTGGTTTTTCGAGGTAGGGTCTCACTCTAGCCCAGGCTGACCTGGAATTCACTCTGTAGTCTCAGGCTGGCCTCAAACTCACGGCGATCCTCCGACCTCCGACCAAGTGCTGGGATTAAAGGCGTGAGCCACCACGCCTGGCTCATTTATATTTTCTAAATCATGGGAAGGAAAATACTTCCTCAACAAACTGACCTTTGTGTGATTTTGGCTTTACACATCGGAGCTCGTTCACTTAGCAGGAGAGTCTGTGTAGAAGCTATTTCCTATAAGTTGCTCTGTTCCTATTATTCCTTGACTGTCCATGGAGCATGCTTTTCCAAATGTCTCAGCTAAGCCTTGGATGCATCTAGACTCTCAACCTCCGCAGCAAACTCCCTGTCCAAAGTACAGTGGGAAAAACAAAGCAGGTGCTTCTCCTGCTCTCTGTTAGCGTCAGCCGGGGAAGCAAGATGTTAAGTGGTCTCATTTGTAAGCAGTTGCACATGTTAGAATCACTTAGGATTCAAGTGACTCTAACATTAAGGAATACTAGCATGATTATTTTTAAAGAATTTTCCAGAAAATTCTAATGTGCAGCTAATGTGGAGAGCTATGGTATTAGGGAAAAAGAAGAGGAAAAATGATTAGAAATAGAATGAAAAACCTTAAAGCTCTGTTTGCGCCTCTTCTTTTTTTTTTCTCCTGTGATGAAAAGCATTGTAAAGGTTATGAATCTTTATCTTAATAAGCCCCTGAGAATTTTCCCCCAGATGCTTAGGCAAAAAAAGCAATGAAGGAGATTCTCTCATTCCTCAAGTGCATTTGTGCAACCATATCATGTCAATCCCAAAATCGTTTTTTGGAGGCAGCTTTTGGGCTGAGTCCAAAGTCTTCCTCCACAGTTCCTGTCTTATAAGCAGCCAGTATGGTGGTGCTTGCTTTCCAGTTATTCTGTGGAAATTCCATGAAATGTAGTGGGGCTCTTTGACTGCAGTCCGCAGACCTGCATCCCATGCCTTCGGAGAGTTGTTCCAGCTCCCAAAGTGTCATCTGTGTGAAGCATTGGGGCTGGGGAAGGAGCTGGAATTCCTGAGGGCCTGGAAGGGGATGGCGGAGGATGTGGGCATCTTTTGGGGCTACACAGGTCTCCATTGTGCAGCTTGCACAGCAGCTCCTCGTTCTCATGGAGAGATGCTGGTTGACTTTGGACTCCTTCTCCAGGGCCTCCGGCAGCGCTGAAATTGTCATGTGTTTGTCCATCGAGCTTCTAGCTACTCTTCCTCCTGATGGAATCGCTTTAGCTTGTCAACCAACGCTGTGTCCACCATTGTCATTGGCTTGATGTCTTGTGGATGGAGCTTCTCATTCTTCATCTCTAATGCGGCCTTCAGGCTTTCTAGTTCTTGCTCCACAGACAGGATCTGAGGGGTTTTTGAGTTTGCTTTCTCTCTGGATCATCTCTTTTGTTCTTCCAACTTCAACTTTTCATTTAAAGCATCGTTCTCACCCTTCAGATCATTGGTTTGTTTCTCTAGTGATTCCTACTTCTCCTTAAGTAGGTCTTAACTGTTTCTTTTCCATTTCACAGCTCTTCTTGATTTCTGAAAGGAGAGTTTCATGTGCCTTCTTTGGCAGATCTACTTTCTCCGAGCGGCTTGCTTCAATTTCCATCTTAGATGTTTCATGTGCGGCCTTTAAGTTATCAAACTGCTCTTGCAGCTGGTCTTATACTTCTCAGATTCTTCGATGTAAATGTTCTGAAGCTTCTCACTCACCCTGTTGTAGAACTCTGGAAGCTGGTTCTCTACCTCTGTCTGATCCATCTGATGCTGCTGGTTGAGCTTCTGGACAAATCCTTCATAGGCTGTTTGTAACTCATTCCTAGCCTTTTCTAACTTCTCACAGGTCGTAGAAGCAGCAACTAGCTCTCCCCAGAGGTGGAGGTTAACAAGTTCTTGAGACAAGGTTTTGTGTTGCTTCAACGCTTCCTCCAGCTCAGAAAGGAGTTTCTGGATCACAATGGTTAGCGCCTCAAACCTGATCGAGCAACAGGAAAGAAGCTGCTTGAGCTGCAGAATAAATTGGCTTTGGCTTTCACATTTTCTTTTATATTGGGCCAACTCAAGCGTTTTATCAGAGGACAGCACATCTGTCTTGTTGGAAAAATAAATACAAACACCTACAAACCATTCAAAACTTTTCCTCCAGTGACTTACATTTGGTCCCTTTGTATGCTGGAGTGCCTCACAGTGTGGCTAGCCTGTTTTCTTCAGCACCCTGACCTCATTATTTGGGCCACAATCTACAATGCATCTGCATATTTTTATCTCCGTTCCGATAGCTTGCCTCAGTGTGCAGTTACGGCTCATTAACTTTGGTTCCGAGAGTGTGTAATAAACCAGTCAACACTATGCATCACTGAGAATCTGTGAAGGCTCCTGAATTTATGCCTCCTGCTGTGACCCACCCTTATATGTGAGGCAGTAGAATGCCCAGCTCAGTTTCCTGAATATAATTTTGACTGAAGATATCACAGATTTCTCAAAACCAAAAGGAGATTTTTGTCTCCCCGTACACTCCCTAGTCCACCCCATCTTATCCTTGCCCAGTATACAAGAACATGTGCGTGTACTCACTTTCTCAAACCCGTATGGCAACAGGAGTCCTGTGGAGCTCTCACTACATTGTCGTGCGTTCATGTCCAATCCATTATCAAGTGTTATTGTCTCTTCTTGTGTAAATTTTAATTCCTTTTCTCGTTGTATCTGACAAGAAGCAACTTAAAGGAGAAGTTTATTTGACTCGTACTTTAAGGGGATTGGGTCTCTCAGGTGTAACAAACTCGATTGGCAACTAGATAAGGTGTCAAGTAAGAGACACTCCACATGGGGCAGGTGAAGGTTTATGAGGTTGTTTCTAGGAAGGAGAAATGGAGGGAAGATCTTTCCCCAGAGTGAACAGCCCTTTCCACAGTGATAAAGATCTCTCCTTTTTATACAGCGCAGGACCCCAGCCCATGGCATGGTGCTGCTCACAGTGAGTCTTCCCTCCTCCACTCATCTGATCTAAAGAATCCCCTCAAGCATGCCCGGAGGCTAGTCTAATGGCCATAACCCTTCAGGGGTGACTCTAGGGCCTGTCAAACTGACATTAACTTTCACCACTTCTGGAGGCTCATCCCACACGCCTTCATACAGCTCCTACCACGTGCCCAGCCCAACATCCCCCCTTCAATACAGTTCCTACCACCTGTCCAGCCTGACAGACAGCCCCTGGGTTGCTCTGCTCGTCCACTCGTGCCCTTTTTAGGGTAAGCTAGAAGTGGGAAATTGGGAGAGCTGGTAGACTCTCCTGGAGGCAGCCCAACACTTTCCAATGCCAACATTTCAGCAAATGACCTTCTCACTGCCTGTCACTATTCAGTTAACTGGAGGTCTTACACTGGTCACAAAGCTAAAAGGTAAATTCTTGTTCCTTTCTGGCCCAAAGCTTATAGGAGACTTTAAAAGATAAATCCAGGATAATAGAATTCATTTAGCTATCTCCTATCTCAAACACCCCATCCTGAGTTTTAAAACACATAGAACAATTTTTATTGACCCAAAGTTCAAAAGAATTTTTTTTTGGAAAAATTAAAATACAGATTCAGGGCTGGGCAGAGATGGCTCATCAGTTCAGACAGCTTCCTGCACAAGCATGAGTTAGATCTCCCAGAACCCACATAAATAACAGGGCATGGCCAGGAACATCTGTAACCCCAATCCTGTAGGGAGCAGAGGAGGAGAATGTCTGGGGCATGCAGAATCAGTGAGTTCCAGCACCAGTGAGGAAAATGTCTCAAGGAAATATGCAGATGAGCAGTTCTCCTCTGACCTCCGCAAGTGTGCACGGGGTACCACAGCTATATACCACAACACACCTACTACACACGTGTACACATACAAACCCCACAAATTCTTTTCTAGCTCAATAGAGAGGATCTGAAATGAATTTCAGATGCAACATCCTTTAATAAGCCCCAGTCACACACAGGGAAACACCAGGAAAGGAGTTCCACTGCTCATCAAAGAAAAGTCTTTCCCTTTACAAACTTGTCAAAGAGAGGGAGGGGGTCTGGAGAGATTTCTCAGTGGTTAAGGCACTTGCTTACAAAGCCTAGACCTGGGCTCTAATCCCCAGTACCATGAAATCCAGACGTACAAAGTGATACATGTGTCTGGAGTTTGCAGCAGGAGGAGGACTGACTGAGCCTATTCTCTCTCTCTCTCTCTCTCTCTCTCTCTCTCTCTCTCTCTCTCTCTCTCATAAATAAATAAATAAATAAATAAATAAATAAATAAATAAATAAATAAATAAATAAAGCTTTAAAAATGCTCTGTACTTTCCTCTGGTCTCCACTTAACTCCATAGGAAGATGTTCTGGTGGAGGCGTGGCAGCAATAGCAATAGATATACATTTTAACATAGGTTATTATCATGGTTGGATCCAGGTGTCCCCCACAAATGAATGTGTTCTGAATGCTCATCTCCCAACTGATGGAAGTTTGGTCATTAGAATCTTAGGGGAGCTGTGTTAGGGGGACAGGCTTATGGGGTTATAGTGATATTTGTACCTACCCTGTGGTTCTTAGAATCTTCATGCTGCCTCTTCCACACATCTTATTATCTACCAATATATCCTCGATACATCCATTTTTAAAGTATACCATTTAAAATGGCAATGAATTCATTTATTGATTCTCAATTACTAAATAAATTACCCTAAAATTTAGCAGCTTAAGACAACAGTAATGACCTCACAGAAAGGATCTGGACCCTGTAGGGACCCCTGTGTCTCCTAAGGCTGCAAGCAGTTGAAGGGAGCACAGAATGCACCTCTTAGCTCCTTCAAGCGGCCCAGGCAAGGCCTCAGTTTCTCCTAACAGGATCTCTCCTTAGAGGGGTTGCTCACCTAACAGAGCAGCTGGTTTCTCCAACAGAAATAATGTGGGAGCAAGACATGCCCTTCTACAACCAAGTAGATCTCAGCAGTTACACACCCTCACGTCCCAAATCATATAGTCATACATAGTGACCACAGTGGATAAGGGGAGATGACCCACAAGGCCTGATAAGGAGGAAGGGTCACTGTGAGCTATCTCAGAACTGATCATCACAATTTGGAAGATGGACTCCTCTTATGCTCATTTACCATTTAATTTTTCCCCTTATTTATTGTGGTAATTTCAGGTAGCTAAGTGTTTCAGAAGCCCCTGCAAATGATGGCTTGTGCAGGAGAGGAGTTTATTTCATTGTACAAAAAATCCCCAAGTAGGCAGTGCACAGTTTCTGTGGATCATGGACTCTTTGAAGGTCCCCAGTCCTTCTGGCTTTCTGTCCCTGGCCTTAGGTGATGAGAGGAGCACTTCTGGACAACACCAGATGTGGACTGTGTGACATCAGTGACTTTGTATCTTACACACACAACTTTTATGGCACTGGGGAGTCTTCGGATAATCCAGCATCTAGAACAGATGCAGGCAAAGAGAAACATTCAGCCTCTCAACAGATAAAGCCAGAGAAAGCAGGCGTTGACCGGGCCAGCAATGTCTACTATGTGTTCTAAATTCAGATTTTGGACATTGCATTAAAAATCTAAGATAGAATGTGACACGATCATTTACTGCAGTTACATTACACTGTTAGAAAAGAATAGGATCTTAAACATAGTGGGTTCTATTTCTTGTTATCTTTTGTGCCTCTGTGTGTGTGTGTGTGTGTGTGTGTGTGTGTGTGTGTGTGTGTGTGTGTGTATTCATGCATGGGGGTGCAGATGTGCATGCTGGTGAAGGTTAGAGGAACACATCAGGTACTCTGCTCACCTCTTTTTGAGATAATTAAGCTGAACTGCCTTGCCAGCAATTCCCAAGGACCCTCTTCTCCCTACCCTCCTCTTACTCCTCTTCTTCCCCCCTCTCTTCTTAGTTTTTATTTTTTTATAGACAGAGTCTCATGTAACCCAAGCAGGAATCCAACTCTATGTAACTGAGGATAACCTTGAACTACCAAATACTGGTATTACAGGCATGTGTCCGGCCCCATGCTTAGCTCCTTACACATAAACTATCTTCGTACCATTCATCTTGGTTCAGAATATGGGTTGTGAAAACAGCATAAAAATAAAAAGTGATAGGACAAGTCAATTAAATATATTGACTCTAGGGAAAAGAAAAACCATGCTATGAAACACTACCTTCATTTTGTAAATGAAACAACCAAAAAAAAAAAAAAGCAAATTGCATTCTTAAAATACCACAAAATGCCAACACAGCATTTTTGTACTTCAAAAAAAATAGCCTTCAACTTTTAGGCCCAAACTGACTTGAAAATTGAAGCTGTTAAAAATATACGCTTAATTTAGTAGCTTTTAATTAACAGGGCTCTTCATGGGTGGGGTTGCTAAGTAGTGAGTTGTTTTTTGCCACAGAGGAGTAGCCTGCCTCTGTAAAAGGCAGGCTTTTTACTAAGAATAGACTTGTGGGCTGCAGGATAATTAAAAAGTGCTTGGCATAATTGAAGTTCTGGTGAGGAAATGATTAAAGTCATGGCCTTGCATGTTGGGTGTATACAAACTACTTTTAAGACTTGAATATTGGAATGTACGGCCTTCAAAGTATTTTATTAAGCTGAAAACCATTTAAATACCACTGATAAGCCACACTTTCACATATTGATTTGGTATGGACAGTAAACCTTGCTATACCTACTAGAAAGATAAAAATCATCTTATAAATGTCTGACCTATGTTCTTATCCAAAAGAGACAATGGAAAATTACAGGAAACGTTTGCATTCATTCCAGCAGTCAGACATTCATAGTGTTCTGGGAGTTAATTTCAAACAATTTCAGTATTATTCAATATCTTTAGGCTATGAGCCACTAAAATTTAAAAGCATTAAAGCTTACTTTTTTTGTATTAAAGAAGTTGATTCTGTCTCTCCTCTTGAGTAAAATGTTTAAGAATTGGACTTTCTTTTAAAATTAGGTAACCTTGAAGAGTAGCTAATTTAAGGAGTAGAATCTAGAAAAGCAGCTAATGAAATACTTTTCAAATCATATTCTTTCATAATGCTTAGATTTATCTTTAGATAATTTTTTTTGCTAAAGGGCTAGAGAGATTGCTGTGGTTAAAGGCACTTGCTTGCAAAACTTAACAGCCAGGGCTCATATAAAACCAGATACACAAAGTGGCACATGTATCTGGAGTTCTTTGCAGTGGCAAGAAGCTCTGGCATGCCCGTTCATATTTCTCTCTCTCTCTCTCTCTCTCTCTCTCTCTCTCTCTCTCTCTCTCTCTCTCTCTCTGTGTGTGTGTGTGTGTGTGTATTTCCATCCATCTCTCTCAAACAAAGAAATAAATATTTAAAAATTGTTGCTTTTACAATTGTTAGTGATAAAGTCAAAACATCTAAAATCAATGAAGAAATAAAAAATAAGTCATGAAAATAAGAACTGAAACTTGAAAAATAGCTGCACATATGACATGAATAAACACATTTCAAAAACAATAAAATCCAACCCTAAGAACTTACCAGGCTCAACCAGGAAAAGTTTTAAAAGATTGCATAGTATTTTGTGTTGCAATAAAAAAATTATATTAAAAAGCCAAGAGGTCCAAATTCTTTCTCATTAAATACCAATTGCCTTGGCATAGGAAAGCCATTTCTTGCTTTTACTGGGAAATATGATTGATGTCCATTAATTATCAGTGTCCTTAGGGCAAGTGAGGCCCCTCTATTATATTTCACAGATGTTAAGTTTGTCAACAAAAGCAAAGTGTGATAAACAACATACATTTCAAATTTGATGACTATCTTTTATAACTCCTTGATTTAGAATTTCTTTGGATTTTTTATAGAACAAACTTAGAACTTCAGGGAATTTCAAAGTTTCACCAAAATTTTCTGACACTTGTTAATTTGTTTAGAGCTATTAAAAGTTCATGATGCTCGACATCTGTCCTGAATGCACTGCTACCAAATGATGAGAATATGTAAAGATCCATGATTCCTGTTTACACTGTCAGGAGGCCACTAGAAATCAGAAACTGTGGCGCATAAGCAGTAATGCGAACACCAAGAACAAGTTTGAAAGACTCTGTGTGTGTGTGTGTGTGTGTGTGTGTTTAAATTAACCATCAGACATCCTTCCCAACAAATACATTGGGAAATAGTTCAGTTGAGAAATCCAAATTTTAAGATCAACCAGAAATACAATTGAAATCATTTTTTCTAAAAGAACATTTTTTTAAGTATAAAATTAGGAAGTCAGGCGTGGTAATGCTTTTAATCCCAGCACTCAGGAGGCAGAAGTAGGAGGATCGCCATAAATTCAAGGCAACCCTGAGACTACATAGTGAATTCAGGTCAGCCTGGGCTAGAGTGAGACCCTATCTCAAAACAAATAAACAAAACAAAACAAAAAAGTATAAAATTAGGGCTGGAGAGATGGCTCAGCAGTTAGGGTGCTTGCCTGCAAAGCCTAAGGACCCAGGTTCAGTTTCCCAGCACCCACTGAAAGCCAGATGCACAAGGTGGTGCATGAGTCTGGAGTTTGTTTGCAGTGGCAGGAGGCCCTGATGTACCTATTCTCTCGCTTTCTCTCTCTCTCTCTCTCTTTCTCTCTCTCACATAAGTTTTTTAAAAGTATAAAATTAAATTCGTACTTTTTCTCTCATCCCCAGGTCTCTTTCCTTTCCTTTCAGTGATGGCACGGACCAGACATCAAATCACCTCTGTGCATCCTCCCCACAAATACCAGTGAGTCAGCAGGAAACTGGGAAAGTAGCAAATACCTTATTTCCAGAAAAGACACTAAAATAAAAGAAAGTAAAATATGATGGAAAGACACACTTTCTGATTCTCATTACAGTATTTGGTAATGTTGTCCCCATTTCTGAAGTGCTGTCCTGGTCATCATCCCCAGGAGCACACAGCTTCCTGCCATTTCGGGAGCCCTGGCATCAGCTCACCCTCTTCACCCAGTCTAACCCTTCCCAACACGGTCATCAGAACTGGTGAGAAAAAACAATAATTTAACTACATTATGTGCCTACTTGAACAGAAAAGATGGCATCGGGAGGGCAGACATGACATCTAAACTTCCACACTAAGATGGATGGAATGCATATAGAACTGGTTGGCTCTTGATTTTCAAAAGCAGGGCTAGGCAGCATCAACCTAAGTGACTTAAGGACATTGTGGTGGTTTAACCCTATTAACTTAATGTGTTCTGGATGCTTGATCCCTAGTTGATGGCAGTTTGGGAATTGGAACCTTGTTGGAGGCCAGCTTATGGGGGTTATAACTGGCTTCCCCTTGCCAGTGTTTGGCACACCTTCCTGCCACTGTTTGCAGTGCTGTGGCGGAGGTGATGTCCACCTCTGCTCATGCTGTCATTTTTCCTGCCATCATGGAGCTTCTGCTCGAGTCATTAAGCCAAAATAGACCCATTCCTCATCAAGCTGCTTTTGGTCAGGTTCCATTCTGCACAGCAACAAGAAAGATGACTGCAACGACATTGATTCGGCTGTGGTGCTGGGTTCAAGGTACTCAGAGCAGAGATGGAGGGTCTTAGACATTCACAGAAATCCAACAATCTGCTTAGGTTATCAACTGTGGTGGTATGAGTATAAAGTGTTCCTCATAGCCTTGGGCGTTTTTGATTAAGTTTCCTAGTTGGTCCTCAGCTGGTGGAGCCTTTGAGAGGAGGAGCATTGCTGGAGGAGGTGTGTTGCTGTGTTTGGTACCAGGAGACTTTGAGGTTAATGAGTCCAACTCACTGTGTGCTCTGAGGCAGCTCACTCTCACCATTCCCTCTCTACTGAGGGTGTGTAACGAAGAGGCAGCTTCCTCTGCCATGATGAAGGATCCCCTCAAAACTGTAAGCCTAAAATTAATCCTTTCCTTCCCTAAACTGTTCCTGGTGGAGTGTTTTGTCCCAGAAATGAGAATGTAGCTATAACATCTACATAGAAACATGGATCAAAAGGCCCGAGACATTTGTCTACAGGATGAATGTGAGACAACAGCAAGCAACTTCTATAAGAACTTTGTGGAGGGAGCGGGAAGAGGCATCACCCTGATATTTTAATGCCACTCAAGTTTCTGCTAAGGTCCCATTAGTGGATGAGGTCAAGAAAGAAATTCTTGGATATGAGAACCCTAAGTAAGCACCAAGTTTGGATAAATCCTGAATAAACTATTGAAATCTTAGCCTAGAAAGACTGAAGGTCCACCAGAAATAAAGTTGGACACTGATACTAGGAAGAGCTCGCCTTCACCCTCAACTTAGCTAATGATAATTATTATTTTAATGATCATTGTTAACTAAAAAAATTATTTTACACATGGATATAGCACCAGTTTTCATAAAAATAAGACGTGAGAATTTATCCCCCAGACAAGGATGAGAAGATGGGAAAAGTAGCAAATTTATCATTTTCTGGAAAAGACATGAAAACAAATGACAAGAGACCATAAAACAAATGGGCACAATAAGAAAAGTACATGTAGAAGTGGAAGAATTTAAACCATCTATTATAAATTAAGATTTAAAAGTATAAGCAAGACAATAGAGGCCATTTGTAATAAAGATAAATACCTGTCATTGGCTTTGTGCTTCTCATAAAAGAGTAAAAGTGGGCTGAGCCTAGTGGTGCATTCCTATTATTGCAGTTCCTTGGGAGGCTCAGGCAGGAGGATCGTGAGTGTGAGGCCATCTTGGGCTATAATGAAAGACAGTATACAAAACAGATACATAAACAAAAGTAAAAATGTAATGGCCCTAGACATCTATCTCCTTAACGGGAGTACATAATGTCCAAATAATTCAGATTATGTAAAAAAATATTAACTATAAAAGGAAATGTGCAGAAATACATTCCAATAGACTAATTTATTATACATCAGGATTAATGTTTCAGTATGCAAAATAGATAAAATAAGATGTATAATAATAAGAAAAAATACTTAAACATCTCATAGTAGAAATTATGAAAACTACATTTTAGCACACTGTACAAAATAGCAGAAAACATTTAAAATATATAGGAGGAAAAATACAAACAAACCAAACCTCAAAAATTATGCAAACTGCACACATCCATAGACACATTCACCTTTAAGAGGCCAAAGATATATTTCAGGGCTTCCTTTCATTTGTTTTGTGCAGTATTGAGGCTTTATGCCAGAGCTTTATGAATGTTAAGCAAGTATTCCACTGCTTGCCCCAGACTTTATAGGTATATTTCAGATACAAATGAAAACTTTCAGTATGATAAATTTTAAGACTACCAAAATGGATAAAGTAATCAAATATGTCTATATAATTTAGACATGTATTCTCTACTGTGTTAAAAAAAAATCACCCAATCAATAATAACAACACTCACATGTCACCTCTTATATTCAAGTATGTGTCCTACCCCTCCCTTATAGCTTGTGGGACAGAAGAACCAGTTGATGGAGGAAATCCACACGGAAAAACCACAGTGAATAAATGCAGAAGAGTGAGAGAATGAGGAAAGGCACCATTTTATTCTTTCTTAATGAAAGAATGCATCTTGGCAAAGAGCATCAGCAGCTCCTTAAAAGCATTAGATAAAAGGTGATATTCTTTCAATTAAGGAGCCCGTCTGACATCACTTCAAACTACTAATCCATTTCAATGTGAATGAAAATGTGACAACCAGACATTGCCTGACTCCTAAAGTGATGTGACTGAAACTATACAGTTCCACTTAGGACATATTCTTTGCCAAAAACAAATGTGAAACCTGAATTCAATCAAGATTTTGGACCTAACTACTGGTTTACAGGAAATAGAGATGAAGAAACATGTGAAATAATGTCATGAGAATAAAATCGACCAAATTCAGACTGTGGGAAGTTCTATATGGTAAATTATCCAATAAATGTCTTGAAAATATAGGAGAGGATCATTTGATAACTAGAAACATTTCTACCATATGCAATATGTAGATTTTTATTTGGATGCTGATATGAACAAATCATTTGCAAAGACGTGTATGTATGTGTGTGTGTAAACCTCATACACCATGCAAAAGCCAGAGAAAGACATGTGTGTCCTCCTCCATCACTAGAATACCTGATTTCCTTGACAGAGACTCTTAATGATCCTGGAGGTTCCTATTTTTCAGCAACGCTGGCTGACTAGGAAGCCCAAGTAATCTTCTTACTTTCACCTCCACCCATCAATGTTGGGGTTCCAAGAGTGTGTGGCTACACCTGGATTCTTATATGGGAATCAACTCAGGTTTGGCTGTAGAGCAAGTGCTTTTACCTGCCCCAGCCCCTGTAAAGAATTTTTAAATATGACTGACACCTAATAACACTACAATATTATTGATGCTTAGAACCTACATTTCTTATTTACTAAAGGCAGGAAAATCAATTGGAAACTGACAAAATGAACTAGTTACATACATTACTACTTGATAAAAAAACTGCAGTATGCATATATATTGTGAATTACTAGTTAAAAACTAACTTCAGCTGGGTGTGGTAGCACACACCTTTAATCCCAGCACTCAAGAGGCAGAGGTATGAGGACTGCCTCAGATTTAAGACCACCCTGGGACTACAAAATGAGTTCCAGGTAAGCCTGGGCTAGAGTGAGACCGTACCTAAAAAAAAAAAAAAAAAAAAACTCTTATTAGTGTCACAAAAACACAAATACTGATAAACAATTTTGCCAAGAAATTGTATAAGCAGGTTAAAAAAAAACTAGAATGTATGATGATGAATGTTAGCATTAAATAAACCCTGCTTTTATAATTTCTCCTCTAATTGCTTTAAAAATCATCAACATTCAATTTGTTTTTAATCATTTAATAATATATCCAGTTCATTACTTACTTGCTTCTTAATCTCAGAACATATTAGGGCACTTTGATTATTTGCTTTAGTAAAAATATCTCTTCTTAGGGATCCCCAAACCCTCAGAAGTTTATGATTACATAGCCACCTAACTATAAGAAGCTGTAGAGCCCATTGTCATCAACAACTTGAAGGGTTAAATTGATTTGTCACTTTGGTATTAGGAAGTCATTGCAGCCCTATAAAGGTTTATTAGGGGAACCCAGCCTTACCACTCCCTGTGTTCTTGCCTCATTAAACACCAAGGGCTAAAGTTCCAAACACACAGCAGCCTGTCATCTTTGAGGCTCACTCCACCGTAAAGCAGCCTGGGGAATCTTAGTATCTTGGCCATTCCAATTGTTCAATTTGCATAGTCATGTTAACTGCTACAGTCCAATTAATTCTGCAATCCTAGGTCATTGCTCTCCCCACACAGTTCTCATCACATCACACAAGGAGTCCCACGTGTGGTTATTTTCTGGAAGTCTTGCATATCACCCATCAGCTAAGTGTCACACTCACACTACAATTTATTATCAATTTAATGTTTTATAATTTAGTTTAAATAAAACACATGTATCACAGTCAGCCCCACAATGCTGGAATGAACTTCCAAACCAGAGTTTATGGGAGGAAGTATTGAAGCTACAGGTCTGGGGAAAGTTCCATAATGGCAGAAGAAACTGCCTTCCCTTTACAGTTCCAGCAGAGAGAGAAACCACCACCAACACCAGCACCACACAGTAGGAACTCAGCAGAGCTCAGACTGCTCTCTTCACACCCTAGGTTAGAATTCCAGATCCACCCCCAATAGCAGTTAAGGGCTGGACCCTAGGATCCGCCCACAGCGACACCTCCTTCAGCCAGGCAGCTGGAGACAAGCTTTTAAGAAAACTCCTACCGCAGGCAGAAAGCTGAGATCCTGGCAAGAGATGAGCCACCACAGTCATACGGTGGCTGATACTGATTTCATTCTCCGATGGAGATTGTGTTTGTATTTTTCAGGATACAGCGAGAGAGCTGTGGCCCATATAACCCTACCAGCCAACCACAGGCAGAAAGCTGAGATCCTGGCAAGAGAGGAGCCACCACAGTCATATCATGGAAGATCCATATGGAACCCCGCAGAGAATGATGGGATGAACAAGGGACCCACAGCCATAGCCATTTAATCAACAAAGGATAAGCCAGTGAGACAGAAACCAACAAATCTCGACACAAAAACCCCTAAGCTCACAACATTAAAGCATCCTTAATACTCACCCACCACGACTCAGGGAACTGAGCAGAAGAGGGGGCGGAAAGATTGTGAGAGCCGTGGTGGGAGGAGACTATCCAGAGGCATGGCACCCCTCAGTAACAACATACTAGGGCCAGGAGAACCGGGATGAATACTAGGCTATCCATGATTCCCAGCCCCAAGGACTGATCCAGATGGCCCACGGAGGAGGATATCCAGCTGATTGGGGATGGGGAGGGGGGCATTGGGGAATTGGGGATAACAACTCATTATTGGCCTACTAAACAATGTAACTCATTATGGACAATAAAAAACACTTTAAATCAAAAAAAAAAGAAAGAAAAAGAAAACTCCTGAATCTTTTGGGGGACATCCATTCAAACTACCACAACATGTAAGTGAACTAAGCTTACATTTTTATAATCCAATAGATTTTTCTGAAAAGTGTACAGAGACTTAACAGTCATCAACTACACATAACTAAAAGTATTATCTAGGCTTAGTACAAAAACTTCAACAAACTTAAAAAGTACAAAAACTTCAACAAGTTCAAAAATAAGGCTAAATTTGACTACCATATATCACCTTATGAAATATTTATATATCATTTTGCTTCAGTCATTTGATCATTGCAAATGAAATCTCTGTCTCAGCTATTTGGAATCCAAATTATACCATACTCTGTATAATGAAAATGATAATTATGTATTCTTCTAGGTAAAGAAAATATAGAATATACAAAGAACAGAGGCAGTAAGTGGATCAATGAGACAGTAACTTCTGCTTCTATGCAACAAAATGTGACTGATCTATAAGGATCTAAAAATATCACATAATGAGAAGCCAGACTGAAAAGGGATAAGAGTATTTGGAGATTATATATATCTGTAATATAATATAAATGCATATGTATGCAGGCTTACATTCATTCTATAAATATAGCTCAGATCCAAAGCCCTCTGGACCTACAGAATGGAACCATTTCTTTCACCAGGGACAAAAAAAGGAAAAAAAATGCGGAGGACATAATAGGAAAGGTCAGCAATGGATTTCTTAGACACAAAAGGGTTATAAACATGGAAAGATACTGCTTTCAATTCATAAAGTAGAATGGCCAGGACAATACCTGGTTACACTGGACCAGAAATTTCTTGCTATAAACAACTGCATGTTTTTAACCATCATTTTACATACTATTTTTATTTATGGCATGGTTTTCAAAAGGTTGAGGAGCAATACTGTAAGCATGGAGAGGGGTCTGGATTGTCTTTGCATGCTCAGTAACCTTGGCACTATTTGGTACACGCTGCATCCCATGAGTTTTCCGACTTCCTTGTTCATATTCAACTTGATGGTATAAAAAAGGGAGTCATGCTTTCTTACTGAGGCTTAGAGTCCATAAACATAGCTTTAGAATGAGATTTGTCAGTGACTTTCCCCACTTTGCTTCCATTTTCCCTTAGTTTTAACACAATCTACCATGGCAATTTCATGATATGACATAATCACATGAAGTATCTCATTTTATTTCATTCATCCTTCCCATCAAAGCTGTCTTCTTTAAAAACTTGATTTCCTTCTGGTTACCTAAAAGTTGCTTCAGTAGGAATAATTCTTTAGGATACTGGGGGAGGATATTTAATTCATCATAAACTTCTAATTCTGAATAGGAATAAAGAGGCTTGCAGAAATCCAAGCTTGCAGATTTTTCAGTTCACCAGTCATCCTTATTTCCCCATGACTGTCACAGTTTTAATACCAAAAGTCCTATTTTTAAGCAAATCCCTCTGTTCCAGGCAAACTTGGATAGTTGGTCAGTCCATTTTAATAAGAAAATTCAGATAAAATATAAGTCTTTTCTAAGAAAAAAGCAATAGACAACCATCAGAGCCAGAAAGACATAAGGAACTCAATTTCTGAAGTAAGCTGCATTTTCCCAGAGAGGCCACAGGCTAGGAATGTTGGCTAGGTCCAGGCATGGAGCCGCAGCTGGGGCTCAGGACCCTGGCAGAGATGCTCGTAGGAGCTTTCACATGGCTACAGTGACAATCTTGGAGATTGAAAGAATGAAATGCATGGCTGGTTCATCCTTCAACATGTCTGTCAGATGCTAAAGCTCTGCAGGGCAAGGGACTAAAGCATCATTTCATGCAGACTCCAACAGAAGACAAGACCTACTAGGGGTAGAAGCCCTGTCACTAACTGGTGGCAGGAGCTGGGGGCTGGGGAGGAACTGGTAATGCTTATTCTCTGAGGAAGGAGTCTCCAATGTGACTTGAGCCAACTCCTAACTGAAAGTTCAAGAAGGTGCTAAAGGAAAAAAAAAAAGCAGGGATGCGAACGGAAGAGAGGGAAGAGATCTAGATAGATAGATGATAGATAGATAAAAGATAGACAGACAAGTCAGGCGTGGTGGCGCACACCTTTAATCCCAGGCAGAGGTAGGAGGATTACCATGAGTTCAAGGCCACCCTGAGACTACATAGTGAATTCCATGTCAGCCTGGGCTAGAGCGAGACCTACCTCGAAAAAACAAAACAAAAAAATTTAAAAAGAAAGGCAGGCAGGCAGGCAGGCAGGCAGGCAGGCAGGCAGGCAGGCAGGCAGGCAGGCAGGCAGGAAGGAAGGAAGGAAGGAAGGAAGGAAGGAAGGAAGGAAGGAAGGAAGGAAGGAAGGAAGGAAGGAAGGAAGGAAGGAAGGAAAATAGGAAGGGAAGGAGAGAATAGGACGGGAAAAACAGGTAGACACAACAGTTTTGTTTTCTGAAATTAATGAAAGACCAAAACCTTCACAAGTCTCAGCTCAGAAAACTTCAAATATGAGCAGAAAAAAAACTATATATAGTCAAACTGCCAAAACTAATACTAAATGAGAAAGTATTCAAAGTATGAAGGAAAAAAACCTATTAAAAATACAAAGAGGGACCAAGATAGGATTTATTTTCAATCCAGATCCCATGATAAATGAAAATATCTTTAAAAAGACTAAACAGAGAAAGACATTCCAGCTCATATGCACTATAAGAAATATTTAAGGAAAATTTTCAGGTATAGAGAATATGAAACCAAATGTAACATTAGAACTGAAGTGCTGGATGGCAACAATTAGATCATTATGAGCTTTTAATTTGTAATCGCTTTGAAAAGTAGAAGTCAACACAATCATTACCAATATTTGAGATTTACAGGATGTATAGGAAAATGTTAGGACGAGAACAAGATGGAAAGGCAATCACACTGCTCGAGGGTATAGAACACGAAATAAATTTATTTTCAGTGCATATTTTCTAGAACTTGTCTAGCTAGTACTTAGAGTACTCAAAAATAGTATTGAATGCCACAAAAAATAAAAAACAATGTTCTTGAAACAGAATTGGTCATGTCATTAGTGAGAACAATTTGTAACTTGGGCATTTATCCTAAAGGGATAATTAAGTGCTGGCAAGATCCACCATTGTCATAGCGTTCCACGGCTTGGCCAATGTTTGGCACCCAGCAAGAACATTTAAATGCTGGCATTAAGCATTCAGATCAGTTTTGATTTGCTCAAGTCCTAATCTCTCAACTTTTAACTATAAACTGGGGATGCAAATATACTTTGAATGCTTCAAAAAATTCTGGCATCATGAATCTCAGTATTTTGTTCGCCAATACTTTGCAAATCATGCTAGAAACTTTTCATTTCTGACAAATACTTAGTTGGTAGCAGTTCAGGTAGTCACCAGAGATAATGTGTATTCCTCAAAACAGCTACTTAGGTTATCTACTTGTATAAAATCTTGTTAAGAGCAAAAAAATGAAGTTAAGTTTTAGAATAAAAATTCATTCTGCATGAGTCTTTGCTCTATATATATGTTTAACATCCCTCTGTAGACTTATTTTTCACTTTTTTGTGGTGCTAGGAATTAAACCCAGTATGTAAGCATACTAAGCAAGTGTTCTACCACTGAGATACATTCCCAGTCCTATGTTTGAACTTTCTTGTGACTTTCAATGATTAGAAGTTCTAAGTTTTAATACAATTCAATGTATTATATTATTTCTTATCATTAGAATTTCATATAGTTCTATTTCTATTCCATTGTTTCCTTCATTTCTTTTTGAAATATTGTCTCATAACCTAGCACAAACTGGCTTCACGGTCATCAGCCTCCAGCCTCAGGCTCTCAAGTGCTGGGATTGCAGGAGTATGTCACCACATCCAGCCGGATCCCTTGTATCTTCGCCTCCTATTTAAGGAATCTTTGCCTGCTCCATGCTATTGAAAATGCTCCCCCACGCTTTCTTCCAGTAGCTGATTGTTTCACTTTTCATTGTAGCCTACAATTCATCTTCACTAGATTGCAGATGGTTTGAACTAGGAGTTAAGCAAGCTTGTTATTAGAGCTAACAATCCTGGCACCTTCTCCTGACAATGCAACTCCTTCTTGATGTAGTCTTACCATCTTTGTCATGAGGCAGACCAATCAGATGATAAGGCAGGGGAATAAAGTTTGATTTCTTCTGTACTATTGTTTTATTTGCCCAATACACTAATAGTACTTTGTCTTCCTCACCATAGTTTTATTAGTCTTGATATCTTGTAAGCTATGTTCTCTTTAAAATTGTTCTAGTTATTCTAGCTTATCTTTATCCAAGTGTAAATTTTAGTATCAGAGTCTTAATGTCCACCTAAAATAAAATTTGCTTTTTATCAAGATTGTGTAGAATTATACATATATAATTCAGTTTTGGGAGAGACTAACATCCTCACAATTCATGAATGTAATCTACCCTTCTATTTATTTAGATTAGAAAATATTCTCAACATTGTCTTCCACATACATTTCTAGTCCTAAGTGTTTAACGTGACGCCAGCAGAAGCTGGACTGTTCAATTTTTTTGACACTAGTATCAATAGGATTTATCTTCTATACATCCATTTCTGTGATAAAGTGAACATTTTAGATATTGACTGCATTGGTCATTTTCTCACTCTGTAACTAAATACTGAAGGGAGAATTGAGGTTGGGCTTATGGTTTGAGAGAACACAGTCCATCATGGCTGGGAAGGCAAGGTGGCAGGACAATGATTCTCTCTGGCTCAAGAAGTAGACCAGGGACAGGAAGTGGGACTGGCCTATAAAACCTCATACTTGCTTAAGCAAGGTTCCGCCCCCTAAAGATTCCACAACCTTACAAAACAGCACTACCAGGTGTGGACCAAGTGTTCAAACATAAGGTGAGCATAGAAGGGACATTTCAGATTGACCTATGGATACAGTGATAACCTCCCCCAACTCTAATAGTTCTCTGTTAAAAGAAAAAGTCACTTGAGGTAATGATATTTATCTCTCCTTTTCAGTTCTCATGATTTAATAGCTTTGGAATTTCCATAAACTTTCTCATACTATTTTCCCATAGTGCTTTCCCTAAACATGAAAGCAGATATTGTCATATTTATAACCTCAGAGAATGCTTTCAATAATTCACCATTATTGGGTTAGAGAGACAGCCCAGCAACTGTGCATGTGTGAGTACCTGAGTTTGGATTCCCAAAACCCACAAAAGGCATCTGTAATCCCAGTGCACCTTTGTCGAGAAGGAAGCCAGAGGCAGAAGAAACTCCCCAAAAGTTTGTAGACCAGCTCATGCAGCAGTGAGCAGATAGAGACCCAGCTTCAAACTACGTGGAAGGTGAGGATGAACACACAGTGGACCATGACAAAATAACCATTGGTAATTCTCCTGTGAATTATTTCTCTTATGCCTTGATTTTTTTTATCTGTTAGAAATTCCTATTTAAATAACTTTTAAGAACTGTTTGTGTGTCTAGCTGGAAAAAGGAAGCATGTGTCTTTAAGTGTCTTGTATGCTGTTAGCTTGATGTCTAGAAAGAAATCTGGTCACTGAACTCCTCCAGGAAGACTACGCCAGTCAGCTCATGTGAAATTAAAATGTTTATTTCTTGAAATGCTTCAACCATCACATGACTGCCATAAGACTCTGCAAATGAGACAAATTCAAAATAATAAACTAAGTTATACCTCTAGCCAAGAAACGCAAACCAATGAACCTCTAAGTTCTTAATTTTAAAGTCTTAAGCAAATCTTGAGTTTAATTTTGAGGAAAAGTTCCTTAATAAATCAAAATTAACAGGTAGTTCTTGTGACTCAAGCACCTTTTCCAATTCAGTAATATTAAAAGAAAAGCATACAACACATAGGACTTTGATTCTTAGAAAAGATAAAAGAGGAGAGGAAGGAGTAGAAATGAAGGAGAAGGAGGAAAAAGAAGAGGGAGAAGATGAGGGGGAGGAAAAACAAGGAAGAAAGAATAAAGGAAATGGGGAGAGAGGGAAAGATTTTTCTTTAGCTATTGGAAGAAAGCACTGATATAGGAAGCCAATCCCATATTCCTGACTCCCACTACCAAGTCCAACACATCTTATTATACAGGAAGTCCCCTGCACCCGGAATTTCTACCACTGTCTGAAAGGCAGCTCCAACCCTCTCCAGAAGGTAGAGGTGATCGTTCAGCTACATCCTACATACATTTCTCCCTTTTCTTCAGCAAATCCCTTCTCTACTTTGAAGTTCGGAATGGTGGTCTCACCATCCATCCAATATAGACGTGTGTAGTGCTTGTTGTGTGCCAGCACTGTTGGATAGAGGCTATAAATACTCCTGCAGGTCACAACCTAGTAAGAGAAGCAAATGACCACAAACATCAATAACTGCCGCTCTTGAAAAAGAAAAGGAAGCTATTGAGAGAATGAGGAGGATTTAATGAAGTCAAACATGGGGAAAAGATTCCAAGATGAGAATAGGAAGGAAGGAATGAGTTTGGTTCCCAAGGATACCAAGTCCGACTGGGTGTGTTTGGGTGTACTGGGTGGGGAGAATCAAAGCATGAGAATAGAGGGCAGGTCCTGGTCATGCAGGCTTTGAGGACCACACTGAGGACAGAAACCCAGATACAATTTCAAAACTTCATTCCTTATCACCGGTACCCTCTGTCTGCACACATTTAACCTGGAAACTTCTCCACTTTACCTCAATGCCTGGTCATCCTGGACAGCTCTACCATCCAAGGCTTCTGGACTCAGCATCCTTGACTCCAGTGACTTTTCCTCTTTGCCTCAAGGCTTCCCTTCACCTTGTTCTTGTCCCAAATTACTTCACCTCTGAAAATCACATTCCACTGTCATTTTTTGGATCACAACCTCATACCAATACAACAACAGGATTTTCTAATCCCTATCATGCCTATCCTCTGACCTTTAAATTTCTTATTTATCAGAGTTTGGGACATGGCTCAGCAGTTAAAGGCGCTTGCTTGCACCTTGTTGGCCCAGGTTTAATTCCCAAACCACTCACTGAAAGCCAGACAGGCATTTATTTGCAGCAACCAAGAGACCCTGGTGCACACATGGGCACACACACACATGTACAAGTAAATTTAATTTTTTTTTCAAATTATTTATCTGATTAAAAAGTGACTACAAAGTAATAAGTAAAACAAAATAAGATCACATACAAAAGTTATATCTATTTTTCCCACCACTACCAAGACACATAAGTTTCCACACCTTCATGTGCATCCAAGCATCTGTAAACTCATACACAAATAGAAATATTTAATTACAAAAATGAGTCACACTGAACACAGAATTTGTAACTTTTAACCTAAAAAAATACAAATGAATCACAAGCCAGTGGATAGATCAAACTCATTCTTTAAGTTGCTACACATTTTTTCCCAACCACTGACCACCCTTGTGGCTTAGCTCCAAAGAAACTTGCTGCTTGCCACCAGACCTGCTGACCCCAGAAAACCTTGAAGGGGTCTTTTCAGGGAAGCACTTCCAATCTTTATAGTTGGAAAAGAAAGGCTGATTATAAACAAAACAAAACAAAACAAAACAAAAAGTCTGAGGGCAAAAGAATTCCTCACCAAGCTCAGCAGATGCTAGCATGTCTCGGAGGCTCTGAGAACAGAGGACCTCACACCACTCACCACTCACCACTTGGCCTGCCACTGCCCAGCAGATGTGTACAGCAGGTTGCTGGCAGGTGTTGAGGAAACCAAAGCCATGAGACAGCAAGGAAAGTTGAAACTCACTCACGAAGCTTGGAAGTCAAGATGGCCAGCAGACAAAAATGAGATGCTTACTGAAGTAGAACCAATGGAAGAGACAGAAGAGAATTTTAATGAAAATATAATGGAATTAGAGAACTAAAAAAAGATCATATGTTTTTAATTTAAAATCCAACATTCCAATAGGAAGACAGAATGAGTACCCTTAAAAACTACATTAAAAACTCAGATGGAAAACAGCCTTATTAGAAACCCAATGACAGATACCCCGTGACAACAAAAGACCATGTCACAAAGAGGTCCGATTCAAGAGACCAGTCAAGGAAGAAGGGAACACAGAAGTCATAATGGCATAAAAAGTAGAAGAAAACATTTACAACTTAAGAAGGTCTTGAGGTCCTGAGTATCAGTGACCAAGGAGAAATCCCGCAAACCTGTTAGAACTATGGGAAGACAGGCTTGATGGGAGGAAGGAGCTGGAGACAGAAACATTCCTGGGGGTCTCATTAATGCTGGCACCCCAGTGCTTCACAGAACACTAAGCAGAGATGGTTAAAGTTCCTCCAGGACCTGGCAAAGCCCCTTGTAGTGTGTTCCTGGGACACTGTGGTCAGTCTTCCTTCCGTGCTCTATCTAGAACCACTTTTTGAATGGCACAGATACAACTCACTTTGATGAAAACGCAAAGTTAAAAATGGGCGTGGGAGAACCCATTCACAGATAAGTGCATTACTGCTAAAAGAAACCACTCACTTTGTTCATGGTTTAGTGAAGCTAGAATGGTCACGGTCAAGAGCAGAGACTCTGGATATGGAATTATATGTCTCCCACTTGCTGTGTGACTAGGGACAGGTTACTTCACCTCTAAGTACTGGTTTTCCTGAGAAGTGAAGGAGGGAGTCCATGCTCACATCTAGAACAGGACAGCAGGTAGTAGCTGCTACTACAGAAGACAGGTCTGCATACAGAGCTCTCATTTTCAGTTAGAAGGCTTCAGGTCAAGTGCCAACTATGAAACTTAGTCCATACGGTAGCTAATCCCTCTAGGCCTCCATGTTTTCCTATCTGAAACAAAAACATGAATTCCCTACCTTTTTCAGTCCCATCCTGTATATCCACAAGCATCAGTTGAGTGTCCAGTACACACAGCACTAGTAGGAACTGAGATACAAATAGGATTGTCAGGTTAGCCCTTGAACTGTATGTAGCTCACAATCTAATGAAATCCTCAAGAGTCCTTGTGGGAACTTCCTTAGGCTTCCTGTGTCTTTGGAGAATGAAAGAAGGGCCTCAAAAATCAAGTCTATTTCTTTGTATAAGGACTAAGATGAAACAAAGCAAAAGGGTAGCATTTAATCTGGTAGCAATTGTTAAGCAAAATAAATAACCAGTTCCTGAATTCTATACTTTGTTTAAAAAAAAATACAGGGCTGGGGAGATGGCTCCGTGTTTAGAGGTGCTTGCTTATATAGCCTACCAGGCCATGTTCAATTCTCCAGTACCCGTGTAAAGCCAGATGCAAAAAGTGGCATGTGTGTGGCATTCATTTGCAGCAGAGACCCTGGAGTGTGCGTCTGTGCTCTCCCTCTCAAATAAATAAATAAATATTAAAATTAGAAAAACACAAGCTGGATGTGGTGGCACATACTATCATTCCAACATAAGGGAGACTGAGCCAGGAGTACCAGAAGTTCAAGGTCACCCTGGGATCCTTAGCAAGACTTTGTCTCAAAAATAAATATGTTTATACATGCATACAGGACAGGGCCGTTCCTCATGGTACAATACATATCTGGCATCTGCAAGGATCTAGATTCAAGCACCCTTCCATCCCCATAAGAAAAACAGAAATAAAAATACTATGAAGCAAGAACTGAGCATGGTGGTTGGTTGTACATCTGGAATCCCAGCAATCAGGAGGCTGAGGCAGGAAGGTCATGAGTTCCAGGCAAGCACAGTAAGATGTTGTCTTTTAAAAAAATAAAAATAAAACATGAAGCTGTTGGGTCAGGAGGAAGTGAGCCACTATGGATGGAACAGTAGTAAGTGAGTAAGCAGTGAGTGGAAAGCAGACTCCTATTTCTGATCTGAATAGAGTTAAAGCACCTTGGAGACACAGTTCTGTTTGTAGGATAGGCTAGGACTGGGCAGTGTGCAACCTGCCTCCATCTTGATAAGTGATATTACTATAATTGCTATTATGATCTGCGCTATTGAAGATTTAAGCCTGAAACTTTATAGATGTTAGGTCTATGTCTGATCTATTATATCCCATCCCTTTGTTTTTTTTTTTTTTTTTGTTATTCATTTTGTTTCTTTCCTTTGAGACAGGGTCTAAGTTGACCAGGCTGGCCTTGAACTTGTCCCATCACAGCCAGCTTAAGTGATCTTTTAAGACTGAGTGCTCTCTTGAATAAATACTTCCCACATCACTGTCAAGAGGAGTCACTTAATCCTACGGGCCCATCCGTCATCTTCCCAAGGCTCCCACCAAGGCACATAGGGGGAGGTAACAGGCTCTTGGTCTCTCTTCTAATTCATCCCAACAATAAAAACCTTCTCTGAAAGCTTCTTTTTATTAAGAGTACTAATTTTAATGCCCCTCATGATTTGGCCTTTAGTTAACTCAAGTTTTAGGATGCCTGCAATAATATCATCAGAAAATCCCTAACACAAAGTGGACAAAGTGGCTATGAATTCATAAAGAAACAATGCATGCCAACACAATTTCATCTGTTACCATCAGTAGCCATCTACTAGCTATGACTTAGTGTTTTATATTTACAATCTCATAGAAATCATAATAGCAACTCAATATCTCTGAAGCAATCAATACTAAGCATATCAAGACATTAGGTATCATTAAAGTATGTTATTATAAAATTATTAAAGTTAAAATTTCAAAACATTTTATTTGTACAGCACCATACAAGAAAACAACTATATACATTATTTAAAAGAATGTATTTGGCTCACAACTGGCCTAAATTACAAAATCAGATGGTTTACAAAGAATGATTCTGACTTCTGTGTGTATGAGAAAAATATTCTACAATCTACTTTAAAAAGAAATTAAACCAGAATTACATTACAATTATTATGCATACTCATCATGTTTTAAAGTTATAGATGACAATTATATTTCAAATTCTTCACATAGAAATTCTAACACTACTACTTATAAATAATGAGGTACAACAATCAGCAGTAAATAAAATAAATTCAGTCATTTATCCAAACATCGTTATATAAGAAGTTTGGAGAAACTGTAAATAGTTCTTAATACTCTCATTTTGATTCTCCGACTTCTCAAGATTATGCTGTATTTCTTTCAAACACAGTTCTTGATGTTGTGCTTTCTAAATAGAGAGAGAGAAACAGATCACCAACAATGACATTCACAGGATAGACTTGGAGTTATACAATGTACATATGCAACAACTGAATACATTATCTTTTCAAAGAGCCTTGAAATATCTTTAGTTTTTAAAAGAGGACACATCTAATATGTCCATTATTAACTTGTTTTGAAGTTCCATTTTCTTTAAAAGTAGTGCACAAATGGTTGATCTCTACTTTGATATAGTTTATTATACTACATATTCACTTCACCTCGAATTTTATTTAGTTCCATGATTAACATGATGATATTATGTAAAACTTCCATAATAAATTTTCATTATACTTGACATGACTAGTTTTGGTCACTTTTTTTCTGCCTAAAAATTCATGTTTTGTCCCCTAAGACCTTTGCTATTTAAAAAAATAACAGAATTCTAGCTTTGACAATGAGAACTTTTTTTGCTTTAGAATCCTTTAAAACAGAAGAATTCTTACTTTACTAGGTATTCTGTAAGGAAGAAGTTTAAAACCTCATACTTGGTTGTTTAGGTGGGGTCTCGATCTAGCTCAGGCTAACCAGGAATTCACTATGTAGTCTCGGGGTGGCTTCAAACTCACAGCAATCCTACCTCTGCCTCCCAAGTGCTGGATTAAAGGCATATACCAAGCCCTGTACATTTATTTTCACCGCTCAGATGCATATAAATTCCTAGGGAGAGAGCTTTCCTGAAAATACTTCAGATGAAGATGGATAGTAAGTACCATCAGTTTCCAACCAGATCCCAAGCACCCAAGGAAAAAGAGGGCTCCTCTGTGTCCCTCAGAGCCCAGGACACCTTAGCCTGAGCAGGCCCTGCAGGAGGCACAGCTCCAGTGGATGACTTGGAGTCAGAGGGCCGTCATGCTCTGATTGGAGGGCAGAATGTGAAGTGTGAATGGTCTTCAGGACAATAACCAGATGAAATATGGCCATGTGAGCTGCAGAAGCCACCGTGAAGCCATGGATCCAAGTCACCCCCCACTAGAGCACATGGAATCAAACATGGAAGGGCCTGAGGGTGGGCATCACACTGTGGAAGTCCCCAGGGACAAAGTCAGGTCAGTCTCTCTTAGGGCTTACAACTTAGTCGGGCTGAAGTATGTACACAAAGTAAGTACCTAATTGCCTTTGGAACCATCTGTCCTCAGGAAGGCACAGAACATATAAACCATCCAGCTATTTCTGCTCATCTTAGAACTAGACTTTTATATATCAATTTTAGCATCTGATCTTCAGCCATGGATTGATTTCCAAGGCTTGGGCACTACATCCAAAACTGAGAGCGAGCTTTCAAGAAGTTTGAGACTACACTGTGAATTCTAGGTCAGCCTACCTCGAAAAACCAAAATATTTTAGACAGCCAGAAAAAAATTGTGTTAAGTTAAAAGTGATAAATGTTTCATTCTGATTAAATTGTTGTGAAACTTTTGAAAGCAGTAAAATCAAACATGTATGTCAAAATAATTTAACTTTTCAGTCTTATGGGTTTTCAATTGTTTTTAACACTTGGGATTGAACAAAGTAGTTTCCACAGTGCCCAGCTCCTGGAAAAGTAGTGTGTCCTTGTTCTCTGTCATTGGCAAGTACAAACTTATTAAGTAATGTAATCATGGCTAATGCTAGCTTCAAGAGGATCTCATGCCAATAGATAGTTTCATGAATATTCAGCAAAAAGCATCAGAAGGCTAATTAAACACAGCCAACTTGATATTCTCATTTCATGGCTGAGAGGTTCAAAGCATCCGTCTCCTATGCAAATTGACAATGGTGAATATTTACTTAACAAAGTAAATCTTTCTAAATGATAATATTCATTATTCAAAAAATATGGCTCATAATAATTGTGTAAACTGGTCGGGCATGGTGGCGCATGCCTTTAATCCCAGCACTCAGGAGGCAGAGGTAGGAGGATCGCTGTGAGTTCAAGGCCACCCTGAGACTACATAGTGAATTCCAGGTCAGCCTGGACTAGAGTGAAACCCTACCTCGAAAAACAAAAACAAAAACAAAAAAACAAACAAAAAAAATTGTGTAAACTGCATTTATCTTTAAAAAGTTAAAAAATTCAAATAAAGTTCAAAGCTAATCCACTGATATCTGTAACTTTCATTAAGTACTATCATGAAGGGTATCCGCAGGAAAAGGACCAGAGAGACTTGTAGGCAATGAGAGGGGCTACTGGAAAGGCAGGAGTCGATCCTTTGGCATGATAATGACATTGCATTTTATATTATTTGTTATTTTTAATATCAGCAGTAAAATGATAGCCTTGATTCACCTCAGTCTCTACTTTATTTAACTAAACTACATGTTATGAATGTTAATTGCGGATTTATTTTATGATTACACATTAAGCCATACTAATACTTACACTGTTCATTTTGAAAACAAGTTGGTTTTGTTCTTCATTTTTCTTTCTAAGCTCAGTTTCCAGATCTAATATTTTTATTTGTAAAGCCCTCTCTCTAGATGACATTTTCTCTATTTCTTCAGAAACCTGTAATTTTTATTAAGAGAATAAAATAACTACATGTGCTTTCCTTAAAATGAAATTTCAAGCCTTGATATACTATGCTTTGTTTTTTTTTTTCACATAGATTGAGTATCAGACAATTTAATTAGGAAATGATTTAAAAGTATTCTCTTTGGATGGAGATACAGCTCAGTGGTACAGCACTTATCTAAATGTGTGAGGCCCTAGGTTCAATCCCCAATACTCCAAAGAGAAAATGATATTCTGTCTATGATAGTCTACCATGCAGAAGCACATAAAACATAAGTATGTACAAGTATATTTGTAGTAAAGTATCTCCAACATTTACTTCAGATGGAGGAGGTGCGTACATTTTCACTGCTTTGTGACTTGGGTGGATATTTTCCTAACAGCATATTTATAAAACACATTAAATTCAATTGGCATTTTTTGCATGTGTGTATGTATGTTCATATGTGTACAGGCACATGTGCACATACATGTGGTGTCAGCTTCAGGAATGTTGCTATCTCTTTTTGAGACAACATCTCACATTGGTCAGGAGCTTACCAATTATACTAGACTGGAAATCCAGTGAGGCCCAGGGATCTTCCTGTCTCTGCTTCCACAGAGCTGGAATTAGAGGAACATGATGCCACTATGCCTGGTATTTTTACATAGGCACTAGGGAGCAAACTCAGGTCCTCATGCTTGTACTTTACCAACTAGGCTATCTCCCCAGCCACCCAGCTGCCATTTGTAGCAGCTTTTACATTCACCACGGTATCTGGAGTAGTTCTGGTGGAACACAGCAAGACAGCAAGTTCTCACTCAATGCCAATGATACACTTGGGCAGACAGAAGACAGGACTGAGGCACCTGCTGCAGCTAGACATGAACACAAGAGCTTTCCATTCATTCATTCACCTCCGATGCAACCCGAATGTGAGTTCTCATATTTCTCTGGATCCTTACCTTAGCAAAAGTCTAACTTAAGTGCAAAGATGCAGAGATATGGAAGTCCACTTGTAAGAATGTTGGGATGGAGCCCGAAAAATGAAAGTGGGGACTGAGGTTGGTCCAAGAGAAAGAAGCTAGTAGTAAGGACTATCCTTGAGCTGAGCACTAAGGTCTTGGCTCTACATTATTATAAAGAAATTAACAAATCTTTCTTCTGCACAAATACCAAAGGCGACTGTGAGACAGGGAGGCTAGCTGGATCTGAGGCTGGAGAGGAAATGGAAAAGGGCCCTATGGACAAACATCCACACAACTGGCATTGTCCTCCCAGTGTAGGCAAGGCAATGACGGCTTGTCCCCATGGGCAGAATTAGAGATGGTCCCACATTCCACTGCAACCAGACATGCCTCTTAGCCTCTGATCTTCCTTTCAGGAAGGAGTCTGAAAACACATGAGTTACATTTCTGCAATTGGCAACACACTCTGTTAGCTTGTATTCAATGATATGTGCCTTAAAATCGATTTAAACTGATTTCTAAATGCTTAAGCAATATCAAAATTCATGTGTGACACTTGTGATGTAACAGCCACGGGTATCTGATTGTAACATTTAAGGGACTGACATTAATGAATTTGAAGAAGACAATGAGTAGAAGAACCTTAGGAGGGAAAGATTTAGAATTTAGTTTCAGAAATATTCATGTGACATATCTGTGCTAAGTGGAGATGCCAACAGTAAGCTGAATGTCTGACTCTGGATTTCAGAAGGTATCAGCATCATCTAGCCGCACTCATCCTAAGAAGAATCCATCACCTTCACTTTACTGATGAAGAAAATCAACAGAGAGGCAAATGGCCCTGGATCAAGGTATATATACTGTGTCAGAGTCAGAATTCAAATCTGCTTCCTGTTCGTCTCCAAAGCCCTTTTATGCTTTTTCAAGATTAGGTTCTCAAATTATGTATCTCCTCTGTGAGATCTTCCTGGATCATTTCCCTTCAAGGTTGAGATAAACACTTTTTCTGGTATCACTGAGCCCATCCTATATTCCAGCAGCTACATGTGGGTGACATCCCTTCTCCATTGAGTGCCCCAGAGCTTAAGCCAGACCTTTTCATCTTTGTCTCCCAAGCAAAGTACTTGAAACACAGAGAGGTATTAGGGTAGATGGGATACTGACCTAACACATTTAACTAGAATTTCATTCTTGCATGGATTCACTTAGGCAATAAATACTTGTCAAAAAGAGTTGGACTTTGGCTCACTGGATCCTATTCAGAACCACACATGTTAATTATCTGCATATTCCACTTGTTTTATATAAGAGGGGCTACATGTGTGGAGGGGGTTCCACCTTCAAAGTGTTTTCCATCTCTGCCCATCTCCCTGCCACATCACCGTTTATCTGCCAGTAAGAGCTGTGTGTTTTGCTCCAGGAGAAATTGTAAAGAACAAAAATGGCGTAGCTCCCTCTACCCTGTCATCAGGATACAAACAATGACTGTAGGTTTGGCAACAGGAGATGACTCTCTGGCAAGCTAATTAGAAAGTTTCTAAATGGAGGCCTTCTGTACCTTGTGCCTTCCTTCTTCCACAGCAGCCTCCAGCTGCCGGGCCAGAGCTGCATACTCAGAAGACTTCTCCTGAAGCTTCCGGTTGCTCTGCCGCAGGCACTCCTCCTGCTCAGCCAGCTTCCTCTCAAGCTCCTGGTTCTCTGCGTCCATCTCTTCTAACTGTCTTTTTACACAAAACATATGCATTGTAAAATTATAATGTGCAGGGGAAAATGCAATAGCAATTTTCAGAAAATTTGATACTTACTGTTTAAGCTTTTCGCACTTTAACTGAATTAGATAATTTTCCTCCTCAAGAGACAGCTTGGTCAGAAGCTTATGATTTCCCTCAACCTAAGAAAAATGTTTGCTTGGTTATTGTCTCAATATTCAACTTCCAAATAAAGCTATATATCTAATTATTAGAATAACTTTAAGTAATAAGAAAATAAGATTATTACTTCTATATAAAAAGACACCAGGAAATGTTATAGTACTAAATAAATATCCCCAAATTCCTGCTGAAGTTTTAAAAATTACATTGACTATATTGGAAAATCAAATGAAAATTTTGCTGGGGTATGGCAATTAAAATTTTCTGAACAATATTTTATTGTGAAAGGATATTTATTAATTAAGCTAAAATGTAAAAGGTTTAAATATTACTAATCTATTGGCTAATTAGGGTTTTTAAGTAGGTTGCTTCACTTAAAAACACCATTTGATAATGGACTGTGAGGTTGAAACTATAAGTTTTTAATCAATTAATCAAAAACACACCTGCCCAGGCCAAGTATTCCTCCTACTGCTTGAAAGGCTGATTCAAATACCTCAGGAAGTTTAAATAAAAATATTTTCTCATAAGTTCAACTAGTAATTTAAATTATATGTATACAATGATGTTTTTCTAAAAAAATCTTCTTAGAAATTAAATTCATCAGAAATATTGCCTCCCTACTTATAAGGACAGGATGCATTTCAAAAATGAAAGTTTGCCTTATATTTGGAAGACAGAAAGTGAATTCTTCCTTAAAATGTCTTGCAAGTAAACAAAATGCTACCACCCTTGTACATGCTTCTCTGAAGAAAAACAACCCTTAAAAAAATTCTATCAAGAGCTTTCCATGTGGTAGGCATTGAGCTAGGCAGTAACCAGGAAGTGATTAACAGGACACGTGGTACTATGTTGACTGGTTGGTATATATTGAGAAAAAGGACTGGCAATAATCTAAATAAGCTTGCTTGATGCACAATTACAATTAAAATACATTAATACTTAAATAAGGTAAATTATAATATTTGCTTTATCTTAGCATTAAGATATATAAACACAGCTTTGCCCCTTTTCTATACTGTCCTCCAATGTCTAAATAAAGATTTCCAGGAATAACCTAAATTAGCGATTTTAATTATCAATTTGTCACCATAAAACACTAAAAGAATAGCCTGCAAAATATTACAGTATCTGCATAAAAATGCTGCTTCACCAGCGGATGCAGACGGGATAAAGAATCTCTGACATGAGTGCCCTCAGCTGGTGAGATGACTCCTAACTCCAAGACTCAGACCAACAGGGGACACCTGGCCCTGAGGCTGTCTGCGTCAAGGTCTGCTCCCAGCCTGCACACTCCTCCTGCAGCACTGCAGACTCCCCTGGGCCTCCTCAGGCCTCTAGGAAGCTGACATCCTAGAGGAATGGGGGACTTGCTCTCTCTCCTGACCCTCCTGAGCCTCCTTGCAGCTGACATCAAGGTATGGCGGACTTCCTCTACCTCCTGACACTCTAGAGGCCTCTGTTCCGCTGACTTCCAAGAATGGCACACTTCCTGTATCTCTTGACACTCCCGGGGCCTCCTTGAAGCTGACACTGAGGTGTGGCGGACTTCCTCTATCTCCTGACCCTCCTGAGGCTTCTGTCCAGCTGATGTCGAGGAATGGCACACTTCCTGCACCTCCTGACACTCTTGAGCCCTCAGTCCAGCTGACAAGGTATGACAGACTTCCTGGATCTCCTGACACTCCTGAGGCCTCTGTCCAGTTGATGTCGAGGAATGGTGAACTTCCTTTACCTCCTTCAATTGACACTCCACCTGTCCTCTCACCTGAGTTATGGCATAAGGGAAAATAAGTGCAAAGCCACATTTAGCATGAACATTCTTACTACTTTGAATACTAAACAGGCTTGCTATATAGTATTTTAGGTACAATAGCTTGAAACAACATTTAAACAAATAAATACGAATGAATATTAATTTAAATTCTGCTGAATGAAAACATACAACTAAAAAGTGGGCCAGCCCTTACTAATGAGTTTTCAAAAATGCTCTTAAGGGAAGAAATCCAGCGATGTTTGCCTGCAGGAAGTGCATTTGGCCCACTTAGGACACTGCAAGCAGATGTTGTTACTAATCAACCAAGCATGCTAGTTGTCTGCTGTCCTTACCAGCTCTATAGTAACTGTCACCTTCGATCATTTGTTCTTACAACACAAGCATTTAACTAAGTTACAGCAGCTCTGCGTCACACATCTTGGCCACAATCAGTGGGGTTTGCTATGTATTAGTCAAGACAGATAAAATCATCAGTTCTCATTTGTGGCTGTATTTGGTCATTGTTAGAAAGAGCAAATCTCTAATTTTTTACTACATTTTTCCCATACTTCCTCATGATAGCAATGTTTGTGGATATGTGACATGAAACAAAGTACTGCTCATTTTTAAGAGCTAGCTAGAGTGTGACCTTCGGGGTATTCCAAAGGAGAAAATCAAGAGTGATGCTCTCCCTGAGACAGAGACACTTCATTGTCCATGCAATATCTGGCAGTCTAGAAGACAAAAGAAAAGCCAGAACCTGAGTCCCCCCCCCCAAGTAGCTGAGAGCCCCTGAAAACCTGCAGTCGAGGAAATAACCTGGTTTTGTAACCAGAAGACACTGTAAGCGCACAGAGGCTGGAAAACATAGGCTCCCACCCTTCTTCCTGTTCAGCAGGTTTTGAATTGGGCTTCAAATGATTGTTTTACTAAGCTTCCTAGCAGGAAAGGAGACATATGCACTAGAATGTCTCAGGAGAAATAGACTGAAGACATGGTGTCTTTTCTGGGCCACTAAATATGGTGAAGTGTCTCTAAAAAGTAGCAAGCACTCAGCTGACAGCCTGCTCCAGCTAACCTCATCTTCAGTGAGACCTCACTCTTACTTCCAAATTCCCAGATAGGAGGGTGACCCAGCAAAGGTGGCCAGCAACTATGATGCTCAGCTGGAGTGACCAGAGCACCCCTGACCCTGCAGCCACAGCCGGGAGGCACTGAGGACTCGCAGTGTCCTCACCAAAACACCCACCGTGAAGTCCAAAAGGGAATGTGGTTTCATCTAAAATTTAAAAATATTTATGAAAACATCACTGCCTGCCAGCACTGGCCTCCTCCTCACTCTGTGGCAATAGGGTAAACAAAAGAAGCGACGGAGCTTTTTACTGGAGATATCACTTTTCTCCCAAAATGCATTTACCAGAGATATTTATTTTGCAATTTTTGAGACTCAAAGGATTTAAAATCAGAAAGAAAGGTGAGACTATTTTGCATTTTATTGCTAATGCATCTCAGTGATAATCAGGTTTGTGGTGTTTTTGTTGTTGTTAAAACTGCTCCTATATCAGAAAACAAATATAAATGCTTATGCTATTTATCAAATACTAAGAAAAAAGTATTCAAACAAAAATAAACAACATTTCTTGCCTGGAAAGAAAAAAAGAAACTCCTGGTATGAACTAGAGAAAATGACTAAAATGAAAGAACATGTATGGTAATCATAAAGTTAAAATATACAAACAAAAAGTGATTTTACTATTTTGATTTCATACTTACTTTCTCTGCTGTTTTATTTTTGTTTTTGATTAGATTGTTTTCATGAAGCAAGCCTTCACACCTGCTTTTTACTGTTTTTGCTGCCTCTTGTAACTTTTGTACCTAAAAATAAGATATACCTCTAAAGCATCATAGATTATTTTGTTTGGAGTTTAATATGAAATAAAAACTAAAATTGAATTAATAATTATTTTATTTTGAATTTTCATTTGAAACAAACCATTAAATCTTTACTAACACTCAGCATGTTCTCCGATGTGATTCCTTCTTTCACATGGAGCTGTTTGTTTAGTGTTCAACTCAATCCACAGTCCTTGTGATTTACCTGTCCTTTCCTGTCAAGACTTTGAGTCCTGCTCTGAAGACTACGGAAATCTTCATTTGCAGGTAAATGCCCGTTTAAGAAATTAGCCTCTGCTCCAGAACAGCTTTCATTTCAATAATTTTCCCCACTCAAACAAAATCTATCCAAGAACTGTGAGCACTTTACACATTACCTAGACACTATGATAAACTCAGCCACAGCATGAACCTGAACAAGCAGGTGAAAGACCCAGGTAACCTTCTGAGTAGCAGGCCCACAGACCCCCACAGGCCTCCCCACCTGGAACATTTTAACTGGATATTTCCACTCCAACTTCCTATCAGCCCATCTGGAGGTGATCCTTTCCTACACCTGCACTTGCTGACCTCGGTGCATCAGTCTTCTTCCTCTCCCCGCCTCCTTTTTGTGCTACTAGGAACGGAGCTCAGAGCATCATAGATGCTAGACCTAGAACATTCTACCACTGAGTCACACTTCCAGACCATCGGGATTCTTTAATTCAAAGTCTCTGCCAATAACCAGTTTGTTTCCCACCATGCAATTATCTAAGTATATCCAATCTTTTCCAGGAAGTTTTTCTTGAATACATTTCCAAAACTGTCATCTTACCTATAAATTACCACTAAACATATATTCTAATTTAGATATACTGTCATATATTCTTTTCTAGATGTTTTATGTGGATAAATTTGAATCAGACTTCATTTAGAAGAAAAGAGGAGTACTGGGTTTTAATGACCCTAAAAGCCACTAGTCTAAATCCATTCCATTCAATATACTCAACAACAAACAAAACTAAGATTAACAATATTATACCTTAATATTCACATTATACATATAAAATTAATCTTATATCTACTTTAGGATATAATGTTTTAGCATCAGATCTTGAAAGAATTATTTTTCATATAGGTATCTGGGACCTTAGAAGAAGTTTGGGACATTTTGTATCATGTCACAAAATAGCCCCACCTTCTCAGTTCTGTCTACTTAGATCACAAGCACAATGTCTTAGAGTCTCTACAGATCTTTGCAAACATGAAAACAGATGCAGTAGTCACCTGGGTTTTATAGACTTCAATAAGGGTTTTCTGTCGTTTTTCTACTTCTTGCAATTCTAAGAGCTCATTTTCAACACAAACAACTTCATCTGTCAAAGCATCAAGAGTATTCTAGAAAGAGATATGTGACAGATTATATACATCACTCAAGCACTATGAGCTATGTTACACATTATTGAAGAATAACTCGATTATCAACAGTTAATAAAATATATTTGATTATATGACTTATGACCTAAATTTTGAAAACTTGAAAAATAATAACTAATACTTATGAACAAGTTTAATAAGACTTCACAGGACATTTTTTTTAACTTTTAGAATTTGGAGCTGGGAAGATGTCTCAGTGGTTAAAGGTGTTTGTTTGCAAAGCCTGCCAGCCTGGATTCGATTCCCCAGCCATCCATGGAAAGCCAGATGGCATTTGTTGGAGTGGCAAGAGGCCCCGGCAAGCATACACGCATGCACGCATGCACGCACATGCACGCGCGCACACACACGCACACACACATAAATAAAAATATATTTTAAAAAAACTTCTAAAAGAGAATTGAATAAGCCTGCACCTGAATAAGAACAATTAATAATGCTGATGTGTCAGTTTTCCACAGTAATACTGTGAAACTTCAACAAAAAGTATAATAGTTGAAAGGGATATGACAAAATTAACTTAAAGCTCAGATGGAAGCTGGGCATGGTGGCACATGCCTATAATCTCAAAACTTAGGAGGCAGAGGCAAGAGGACTGCTGCAAGTTCAAAGCCAGCCTGGCTATGTAGTAGTCTCCAGGCCAATCAACCTTTTCATAAGATCCTGTGTCAAAGCAAAACAAAAACAAACAAAAGCTCATAGGGTGGATAAATAGGAAAGGCTAAAACAATTTTGAAAGGAATATTATATGGATAATTTCAGTGTTTACTAAACATTAAAATAGATAAACAACTGAATGTTTGTAGAAAAGAAAAAATATATAGTATACTTGTATATGATGAAAGTTGAATTTTTAAGTCAGTAGAAAAAAACCCAGGCCAGTAAATAAATAGTGGAAAGATAACTGGAACTTTTAGGGAAAGTAGGTTAAATGCCTGCCTAAACCCAACACTAAAGGAACATCAAAGTAATGAAAATGAAAAACTACAACTTTCATAAAAATTTCAGAGAACATATAGACAAAATTGCGCTTGATTTTAGAAGAGCAGAAACTCTACTGAGCATGAAAGAAGGCACTGAGACTTGTAAGAACTGAGGATCTTTCACTCTCCATGTGAGCTTACCAATCAACTCCCAGTTTCATGGATGCTGAGACAGGGGACTTTAGGAGCACTGTGGCAGTTTCCTGAGGCCCACCTCCAAGGGGGCAAAACAAAGAGGGCAGTGAGGAGGCACCTCAGTTCAGGAGAGATCATGAAACAGGCAGTAAGCATCCTGCTCTCAGGCACCAAAGGACAAAAGCCAGAGGGTGAAAACACAGTGCCATCAAGGAAGGTTGACTCCAGAAAATGGAAAGGGAGAGGAGAATGCATTCCCAAAGAAATAATGCAAGGATTTTCCAGAGGAAAGAGACATGAGTCCTTGGACTTCAAAGACACACAAAGTACCCAGCAATGTAGACAAGCACACAACCAAGCCTGTACATGAAATTTTAGAACACCAAAGGAAGATGTCATGGTTTGATCCAGGTGTCCCCCACCAACAAATGAATGTGTTCTCAGTGATCGATCCTCAGCTGATGGCAGTCCAGGAATTAGAACCTCACTAGAGCTGTGTTGTTGGGGGCGGGTTTATGGGGATTATAAACCAGCTCCCCCTCGCCAGTATTTGGCACACCATCCTGCCGCTGTTTCCAGTGCTATGGCGGAGGTGATGTCTCACCTCCTCTGCTCATGCCATTATTTTCCCTGCCAGGATGGAGTCTCCCCTCGGGTCCATAAGCCAACCCTTTTCTCCACAAGCCGCTTTTGTTTCGGTTCTTTCTACGCAGCAACTAGAAAGCTGACGGCAACAGAGGAATATTTTGAAAACCCAATGGATGCACTGAAAACTGCACTGCCGTGGACTAAGAATCAGACTGGTGACAGCCTTTCTCCATCAGCAACCCTAATACCAAAGACAAGCAAGCAAAGCCTTCAGACCAGCCGAGAAACACTAGAATACGCTATGCAGTCCAAGCACTCGGCAAAATGAGGGCAGCACAGACTTTTTTAGACATAGAATGCTTTATGCGCACTTATTCTTTTCTATTTTTTAAAAGATTTACTCTAAGAAAATAAGGGCCCACAAGACAGACCATGTAGGATCCAGGAAACAGGAGAACCATAATAGCAGCTTCAGGAAGTTCCAGCAGGGCATCTGGGGACCAGCCCACCGAGACTGCTCAAGCAGAAGTCATCTGGGGAAACAGGCTCCCAGAGAACAAACGTGATGGAGTTTCAGGAAAAGCAAGGCTATGATAAGGACATAGTAGAGTAGCAGGGGATTTTGGAGGTCTAAGAAAAACTTTAAAGCTGGAAAAGAAAACATCGTTTGTGTAGAAAAAGAACATTACACAGTAGGACTGAATGCTTACATGAATCTATAGAAACAGTACTTAAGGTTAAAGAACAAACTGTCAAGGTAGGTAATTTCTCTGCTTATGCCTGTGAAGGAAGATTCACTTCGAGTAGTGGCAAGCAGTCTACGGCCATTGCACCCTGAATGCGTCCAATCTCGTCTGATCTTGGAAGCTAAGCAGGGTCGGCCCTGGTTAGTAATTGGATGGGAGTATTGGCAAGCAGGGAAGAAATGACAATATAACCAAAAAGTCACTTTGGTGTATGCCACCACCAAGCATTAACTGAATGCAAAGTAAAGAAAAACAACATACAAGCCCACAGATGTTACATATACCCAGAGGTATACAGTGCCCACCAGACGTAAATAGTACCCAGATATACACGGGGCCCACAGAAGCCCACAGATGTACATAGTACTCAGAGGTACATGGGGCCCACAGAAGCCCAGAGATGTACACATAGTACCCAGAGGTACAAAGGGCCCACAGAAGCCCACAAACATACATAGTACCCAGAGGTACACGGGGTCCACAGAAGCACAGAGGAGCATGGCACCCACATACTCCATGCTCATCCTCCTCTTCTCTGGTTATGAGCCCTGTCCTAGACTGCTTATTGTATACCACCCAATGATGTAATTTTATGTTCATAACTTTTTGCTTAACATTTTTCATCAAAATATCTTCATTTAACATAAAAAGGAAGACAAAGTTACATAGTGTTTTTAATTAGGAATTTAACATTTATTTTAGTTGTCAGTACTTATAGTAAGATTATCATTTTTATTAGTGCCCTACTAACTAGAAAGTCAACATAACTGGTTAAATTTGACTTAGAAATTTGTAGATAACCATCCAAAGCACTAAAACAAAAACCTATCTAAAAATCTAAAACTAGTTCTTCAAATAACTGAAAATTAAAACCACAAATGCCATTTCTGTCAAGTTAATAAACGTCAAAATAAAACAGACACATTTAACTCAGTACTGTTAGGTGTAGGGGAGCTAACAGCAGGGGAGCTGAGCCATTAATTTTGAGAAAAAAAGTGGCAAAGCATATCAGGAGCTTTAAAAATATTCATATTCTTGGACCTAGTAATTCAACACATGAGAATATGAGCTAAAGAAAACACACTAAATACTTATGTACAAATAAACTTATCACATTATTTATAGATATCAAAAAAGAAAAGAACCTGAAGGTACAACAAAGAGGGAATATTATTTTAATTCTTGACAAAATTAATTGTACTATTAAATAATTATGCTACTAGATAATTACACTATGACTCTTTCTTACTACAAGTGGGACAGCAGGTCTTTAGTACCTCTTGTCCCAAGTGTCACTTAGATTCCTGATATTTCCTCAGCTCACACCTAAATGACCACAGGAAAACAGGAGGGTCAATTTCAAGTCCACTACTTCACATTAAGTCTCTCCACATAGAACAACATGGGTTTGAGTCTCCAGAGCTGGGCCTTGCTCAGTGATCTAAAGAAAATAAACTGACAGCCACGGTGAGAGACATCACCAACTTTATAAATTGGCGGAGAGGGTTCTTCAGGCATGGGCTGCCCTTCAGTCACACTCAGAAAGCAACCTTCAGTTATTACATCTTTTATTCCCTAGCACTGTATCTCCCGCAAAGATTGCACCTAGGAGAAAGCTTGGCTACCAGAAAAATACACCAAAATCTGCAATGGATCAAATTCTCTCAAGTATATAATGTTTGAAATATAGAGAAAGAAAGGATTAGAAAAAGCAGAAGAGATTTGGATATATCTCTAATATTTACATAATTTACAACAGCCAATAATTCAATAATTATAATTGCTTCAAAAAGGAAATAAGTACATTTCTAATGCAGAAAAGTGAAAAATACTCCTTAAAAATATATTAAGGTTATGGTACTTCTTTTTAACATTAAGGATCTTTTCTCTCCAGTACCAAACAAATTACAATAAACTTATCTTAATACAGAGGATAAGTGTGTATCTTTTAAGTAACCCTATATGCAATGACAAAATTAAACTTCTATGAACATAGAAAAAATATTTTTTATTTAACAAGTTTCTCTGAAATCTACTCTATGTTACTGACAATATATTATACTACTATATTCTTATTTTTCCTTTCCATACTACATTGAGTTCATGGTCCACAATGATTCTTTTCTGTCTTCTCTTTCCTGTCCTCCAAGTACGTATTATACAACTGGAATTGATGCCATCATCTTTACTCAAGTCCCAACTGGTCACATGCATCCCTGTTTGACTGAGGCTTCAAGTTTCTTTTCTCAGAAAGTCTAAAAGCCTCCTCCCCATCTCTTCTCTAAGACACATATAAACCAATCACCCCTTGGATGTGACTCAGTTGGAAAATTCCTTCTGGTTAAAATGCAGCCAAGGACATACTTTCTGGTTTCAAACAGACTAGGCCTGAGGTTAAATCCTATGGTAACCATGACACCTAGAAATAGTTTTACGTATTAAAGTTAATATAATTTTGGATGATTCACTTCACTGCTAAAATTAGAGAGTAAATAATTTTTTAAAAGTTGAGACAAAGAGAGTTGTTCAACTTCACGAGCCTTACTTTTAAATGTTTTGCATATATAACTATAAACCTTAAATTTTACATATATGTACACATAAATATGTCTGGATATATACATGTATACAAACAGATATAGTAGTTATTTATTTCAACAATACTATACTATATATGATATAAGAGCAATGATAGGTCCTTCTAATATATTGGTGAAGTTCACATTACAATACACACACACTACCTTTAATTTTATATTCTCAAGATTCAGAGTTTCATTTTCAGATTCAAGTGAGTGAAGTTTTCTAAGAATTTCTTCACATGATTTTTTTCCATGGGTTTCCATTTTCTTTAGGTCTTCCAAAAGATCTGTGATTTGCCTTTATGAAATAAAAGTACAGAAATTTTCATTCATAAAGTGTTCTTACTGAAATCATTCTGGTAAGATGTACTATTTCCTATAGGAAAGATAGGACAAGGGAAGTAGAAGAGGAAACAAGTCTCAGCCATCACCCGCTGATATGCATATCTGCCTGTCTCCTATTCATATACAAGCACATACATGCACATGCTTTGTAGAGAGACAAATTTAAAGAAAAGGATCAAAGTGAAGCAATGACTCCTAATCTTTGGAAGCAAGCTACATGTTGTTTTCAATGATTAAACTGAACAAAACATCATCATCATCCCAGAAGGGCTCAGATAACATGACAGAAGTGACTGAATTATGAGTGCTGCTCTTGGTGCCAGCCAGAGAACTTCTATAAGAAAGTAGAAACTGAGGAGACTTAACACCATCAAAGTAGAAAATAAGAAGCTGTTGAGAGCTCAACACTAATGGTGATTTCTAACACACTCTCTAATGCTCAGGGAACACTGCAAAAGAGAGGGCAGAAAGAATTAAAGAGCCACAGGGGGAAGGGGTACTGCGAGGCACTGCCCTCCTGATATGAACCCGATGGTGGTTACTGATGCCCTTACAACTCCCACACTGTTCTGAGCCCATCCACATTTTGGCATGGAGGAGGGGAGGACAAAAGGAAAGAGAGAGGAGGGTCCTCAGAGGACAAAGGACAAAAAGGGTACTAGCACAGAAACATGATCAAATGACTGTTGTTGACATCAAAGTTCTCAAGTAACCAAATTTTAAAACAACAGATCTAGATAATAAAATAAATACTAAGAATCTATTATTTTTACTTTAGCAGTAATAAATCAAGGCACAAAATACATTTTTATTCATTTTCTGTTATGTATTTAAGTCCCTTTAAGGAATCATAATTTTAGGATCTTCAAAGTATTTGTGTTACGAACTTTTTTCCTTACACATTCTTGTTTCATTAAGAAATATCATTTTCATTTAAGACAAACTATTAATATTAATTACCAATAACGTACAACACATATTTACATAAGAAGTACTAATCCACAAGTTAAGAATCACCAATGCACTTTTAGCCAGCAATCACCCTTATGACTGCTTAGAGCAGAGGAAGGAGAGCTTACAGAATCAACCCTACAGAGAGCACCTCTACCACACAAAGTCCACAAAATCCAAAAGAAAGAGTCCAAATTCTTTCTTACTTTTTCATTGTTTCAATCTGAACTTCCAACTCAGTTTTTTCTATTACAATTTTCTCATAATGGCTTTTCCAGGTATTGGAAGCTGAAACTGTTTCAGTCAACTTGGCTTCCTAAAAAAATACATTAAAAAGTACATAAGTATTCATCTTGTAACATAAAAATGTTTTGTTTTTTTCAAGGACCTAAACACAAATGTATTATAAATAAGGAAACACATTTCCAATAGTGTATAGAACTTTTATTGTATAAAATCTTATTGTATAGATTTGAATATAGGAAAGCTTTAAACTTGAATAAAACATGTATGTTACTATTATTTTATATACACACAGTATCAGTTCCAACTTAACATTTTAAAGGGCGTTGAGGCAACCATTTTAAGCACTATTTCACAATCAATGAAGATAATTTCTTCATTAGACATTCCTCTTTTTCACTTTGCATTTGGTACGTAGATGGGAACACGTGCACACCACAAGGAGAGGCCTCCTATGGTAGCAAAGACACTACTTCCACTCCCATGACTCCACGGGAGTCAATAATCAATGTAGCCTTATGAATGTGTCTGGAGGCTTTCCTTCAAGCCCTACTGCTGTGGGCAGAGAAGCAGCAGTAGTGACTAAGCGAGTCTGAGTGGGAGCTCCATAAAGAAGGTCTTTGTTTGTTCTGGTCTTGAACAATGCCCAGAACTAGCACAAGCACTGTCAATGCAGACCTATACAGAGCTGCAGCCACTGTGGCTTTGTCTACACTCTAGAGAAAAACAAGCCCATGGAACGGCAACGGGGCCAGAAACAGTCCTGACAACAGTTACCATTGGGCCCTGCCTTCTCCCCTCGACATCCCTCATCCATTCACTGACGAAAGGTCTATTGAACATCTTTTTCAAAATGCTGCTTGCTGGGCTGGAGAGATGGCTCAGCAGTTAAGGCACTTGCCTCCAGTGCCTAAAGCCCCCGGTTCAATTCCCCAGGTCCCACATGGGCCAGACCCACAGGGTGGTGGCCCTGGTTCTCTCTCTCTCTCTCTCTCTCTCTCTCTCTCTCTCTCTCTCTCTCTCTCTCTCTCTGCTTGAAAATTAATAAATAAAATATATTTAAAAAAATTTTTTAAATGCTGCTTGCTTTCACAGAGATATTTCTGTTATATAAAATTTAATATAAAATATGAAGTATGAAATGGGGCATAACATACATTATAAGCTGAGAGTGTATATTACAAAGTAAACAAAGATACATAGGAATTTCCCAATAAAGTAAATTTATGTTAGATATTTATTATCCATATATAACTTGTATCCTAGAATACAGACACTGGTTAATAATGCATTCACCTTCCTAAAGGAGACCTTTTTGAGATAGTCTGCCTTTTCTCTTTGCTTTGATGAAATGACTCCTCTGAATGACAGAAACAAGATCAGGGTCTATGCAATTTTCAGAGAAGAAAATGGGAAAATTCTTCAGTGTGAAGAAAGTAAGGCGTTTAGCATCCTGACCATGGACATAAATGTCAAGGTGGATTCTCTCCAAGACTTTCAAAATCTTCATTTCTTCTTTCACCTGTCACAAACCAAAACCACCTCTCCCTTCTTCAGCTGCACTGAAACTGCTTCAGAACCAGTAATTATGGAAGACCTCATGTATCCTTCTGAGCTTGTTCTCTTTAATCTTTATGTAGTGTATCATGTGTATGTGTGAGAACCAAGTAAGAGTTCAGTAAGATGTCATACTACTGACCTCTTTTGTACGGTTTCAACTTGAAATACACTGCAGGAGGAGGAAGAGAGGAGAGGAGGGAGGTAAAGGAAGCAGCGTCAGGCTATATTAAGGGCCATGAAAAGTTATGACTAACAGAATTAGTTGGTGTGCAACTACTTCTTGAAGAGAGGTTTCTCTGAAGAGATGGCAACTGAATGGGAACTGAATGATTAAGGAAAAGAGCCGGCTATAATGAGCTGCAAGAACATGAAGCCAGAGGCTGCAGCAAGTCAACACAACAGCCACCTCCATGCAAGCAAGCCACGTGGCACGCAAATTCTTCCCTGCTTTACACAAGCAAGCCGAAGCTTGGAGAAGCTGAATGCCTTCTGCAAAGTCACAAGGGTGAGCAGAGGAGCCTGTGCACGCAGGCATGGGCACGGTTATGCTAATAAAATGGGAAAACCTCAAGAATGCCCATGCCCCAATTAGCTTTTACCACTCAAAAATGGCTCAGGTTGTTCAACCATGTTACAACAAACCTTACTACACAGATCCAAACTCCATGCCTACAGTTCAGATAGACTATTTTTATTTTGGCTTATAGTCTTGAGAGGAAGGAAGCTTCGGGATGGCAGGGGAAAGGCGATATGAGCAGAGGCTGGCTGGACACTGCCTCCTGGACAACATCAGGTGGACAACAGCAGCAGGAGAGTGAAGAGGTTCTTGCAAGGGGAGCTGGCTGTAACACCCACAGCTTGCTTCTGATAACATATCTCCTCCAGCAACACCACCTCCCAAATTTTTACCAGCTGGGACCAAGTGGTCAGAACACATGAGTTCACTGGGTACAGTTAATTCAAACCACCACAGGCCACTTCAAAAAGTCTTTTAGGAAGGTGACTTCATTAACTAGTGTCTATAACCTAGGTATGTCAGACAAGTAGAGCCCTCCCTATGAATTATAGGTAACGATCACATATCTAATATGTAAATTTCTCTTAAAGTAAATAGTTTAGTGCAATATAAATTAGTTTACAGTGCAATATACTCAGTTTATAATATATTTATACACCATTTCATATTCTAATATCTAATTAAATTCTTATGAATGTAAGTTAAATATTAGAGCCTTAAAATGGTAACACTTGAGCTTATAAAATATTCAGTTGTTTTGTTTATACAAGCTTTATACAAGTCTGTTTTCATTTTCAAAAGTCTCTAATAATTCTATAAGCCTTGCCATAAGTTCCTAAGAGGTGGGTACCAGTGAGACACTAACAGCAATGAATATTTGATTAGTTGGCATCCGAATAAGAATAATGATTTGTCAAAAACAACAAAGCACCAAGTTCATTGCTTCAATTCTGTATTAAACCCAAGGATATCTTTCACATGTTTTGCTTACGTCAGCATATGGTTTTAAATGCATTACAGAGATGAAATGAAGTGAATTACTGAATAAAGTCATATGGTCTAATAACATAAATCAGCATTTCCCAAACTGATATTTCTCAGAACCATTTCCAAGAGCTGCTTTGTGGGTAAAACAAGAGTTCTGTGGTTAAGTGTGGGAAATTCTTACTTCAATACCCTCATTACACTGCATTTCTGAAAGCCTTCTCAGGGCCTTTAATATGCTAATGTGCACTGTAACTTTCCAAGGGGCAAGATGTAGGAAACCTTACACTTGGTTGGCCATAGAAGCTCTTTCAGTAAAAGTTCCTTTCAGTAAAACTCCCAAAGAAATGTTGATAAAATTTAAATTTTTACACTTTATGTAGCTTTTCAAAATAAAAGTCTAAAGCAAAAAAAATGTGTAAGATTTTTATAGTGCCAAATCAGGACTATTATCATAAGCACCATGGTATTTATTGTGTAAACTAAGAACTTAAAGTACAGCTTATAAAAAGAGCATGTGTCTTTACCTGATGTCTAATTTGGGCAGTGAGGTGTTCAATGTCCCCTGTGAAATGCTGGAGCCTTTGCTTGTAAACTCTGGAGGCTTTCTTCAGAGCTGCAGCTTTGTTCTTACTCGCTTCTTTCACAGCGCCAGCCTCCTGCTTATTCGTTTTCAACTGCAAGTTCCATTTGGCTATTTTGATTTCTAAGCTCTAAAAACATGGTAAAAACAAGTTATTTCAGAATGCCAATGTTTATGTAAACACTGTAAAAACATGTATATCATCTCTCAAACAGATTTTATCAAAAACAACCAATGGTAAGATGAATTAAAAAACAAATAAGTGGTTTTGCCAATGCTTCTTTGTAACAGGTTAAAGAAAGCAAATGTAAAATACTTAAGGCTACCATTAAGATTAGAGAGATTAATATTGGTGATTATGGTAAAAATACCAACGTCCTGAAGACTCCTGAGATAGGACATTTTAAGTTCACATCTAAAATATGGTACACAGTACTAGTTTAAAAAGCATAAATAAGGGAAGTTGAGAGATGGCTCTGTGGTTAAAGATGCTTACTTGCAAAGCCTGCTAGCCCAGGTTCAATTCCCAGTCACCCACATAAAGCTGGATGGGCATTCATTTGCAGCAGCAAGGGAACCTGGTGTGCCCATATACATACACAGACATACACACATGCATGTGCAAATAAATATTTTTTAAAAAAATATAAACAAGCTACAAATGATCCAAATCACAGGCCTGCAAAGCTCAGAAGGAACTGGCAGCTCATGGAACACAGAGTGCTCCTCAGCTTAGTCTTAAAGGTTGGAGAAGGTGTGATCACCTCCCCAAGAATACAACGGCACACAAATGCCCATAAACATACACAAAATTAATAATAACAAATCTGCTAAAATGGGTGGAAAGATGTTGAGGACAGGCTTTCATTCACCGAGCATGATGGCAATAATTAGCATCACCAATTTCTTGGCCTGGCTCTCGGTATCAGTGAAGGACACAGTGCTAGGCTAGGTAGAGGGATCTGATTTAGTGCCACGAGTCTTAGGTTTCCATTTCCAATTACTCTAAGTATTTTAGAATTATATAAAGACATGCTTTGACACCTTGAAAGCTGTGTACATAACACTGAAAAAAATCTGAAATTATTTCATAATGAGTTTCCCATTTCTTAGACAATAATTTTAATTAAAAAATCAACTTCAGAAGAGTCACAGTAAAAGATGGAGATTTTAATTCGATGATCAAAAAAGGGATGCTTCCTCAGCTTCCTCTGAAATTCAAATTTAGAAGTCTATCTTTAAATCTGACCTTTTGAATGGGTAAAATAAGCAGCAAAAATTCTTAAAATGTCTTTAAATCTTAAGACAAAACCAAAAACTCTCACAAAAATGCTGTAATAGCTGGGAGAAAAGTATGAGAAAATTTTAAATCTACATAAAAGGAACAACCCTCAGAAAATACAGTTGTCATTCCCATAGAAAGCCACAAGGTGTCAGTGTCACACCATCGTAGTTCACATACTTAATTAAAAAAAATTTTTCCCCATAAAAGTTGATTACCAATGACCCCACCTAGGAGGCCCTCAGTGGAACAGGGCAGAGGGAACATAAGAGTATAACCCAACAGGAATACGACCAATATGCAATATGTTCATATACAAGAGTTCTCAATTTTTAAAGTTTTTTTTTTGTTCAATTAGACAAAAGACTAATTGCAACTTTATTTTCTCAATAGTTTTATCAAACCCAAACGCACTATCATGGATGAATTGATATCAAATCATTTTTATAGTTTCCAAATAAACCTACAGGCCTGGAGAGATGGCTTAGTGGTTAAGGAACTTGCCCACAAAACCTAACAACCCTAGTTTGATTTCCCAGTACCCATGTAAAGCCAGATGTACAAAGTGATGCATGCATCTGGAGTTCATCTGCAGTGGCTAGAGGTCCTGGCACACCCATTCTTTTTTTTTCTCCCTCTGCTTTTAAATAAAAAAAAATTATAAAAAAATAAGCCTTTGATCATTTGCCAAATGAATGAACATATTTCAAGTTGATAATTGGTCTTTTCTGATTGCTAAATATATATATATATATATATATATATATTTGACTATATGGACAATTTCTGTTTTCTAAAAAATATTCTAACTTAATTGCTACATTCCAAATATCTGAAAAGAAAAACCGATTCAAAGTATCTTTGGGATACTTGTCAGAGAATTACAATGTTACAAAGTGACTGAACAGTAATAAAAAACTGAATTCACTCTTTTTATTCATAAAACCCAAAACTTCTTAAATCTAAAATCAAAGAACTACATTGTGGAGCTGCCCTCATTAAATATTGCTTTAATTACAAAAGTGCTTATGTAAAAGCAAAGTAGTAATCAGCGTGTCGGGATGGCTGAGTGGTCTAAGGTGCTGCCTTCATAAAAACAATTTATCTAGAATTTGAAACTCAAAGTATTAGACAGAACACAACGGCATGGCAACGCTTTGAATTTTAGCCTTATGCTCTTTCTCCTAATAATCAAGAATTTTTTTTAAATGTTAAAATTACCTCTTAAAAGAAGCATTCAATATTGCATTTTTAAATTTTTCAAAACCTTCCCAAGTGCTACATTAGAATCTGCAGCAGATGACAGGTGAAATGGCAGCACCCACTTGTACCGGCCATACAAGGGGCACAGGGGACCTATGGGAAGGGTCCTGAAAGGAACAAGTACAGGGAACAGAGGACAAAATTTACCCCTCCATAAACCTGATCAATGTCCTCATGAAGCACAAAAGCTTTTTGTCACTAAAGGGAAAAACATGAAACTGAGCTGAAACAGATGTTCTAGGCTGCAGGTATCTGCTGGCTCAGGACCATCAAACCAAACCAAAGTCTAAAAGAGACTCTCATTTTAATCGGGGCTGGGGGCACTGCTGGGTTCTTTTTGGCAAAAATAATGACAGTGGACCTCGTAGGTCCAGTCAGGTTGTGAAAGATGACTGTATGTTCGAATTCTTACCTCAAAGTGGCCAAGACTGAGCCAAAATTCCTTTTAATTATTTGCACTGTTACAAAGGGAATCACTCAGTGGTCTGAAAACTAGGCTAACTGATTTTTAAATTATCATGACTAGGAAGAAATTTACTGACTGTTTATTAAATATCTGTGAGAATATGCATGTAAGTCTGTATAGATGAAAGAAAAAATATCAGGATAAGATACACTACAATGTTAACAATGATTTTGGTATTCTTATGCTTTTATATTTTTTCATATTTCATTAAAATGTCACAATAAACATAAATAAACTATACTATGAAAAAGATTTTTAAGTAATTCAATCTCCAAAAATCCTTCCTGGATTGGTACTAAAAATACATTGGAATTGGGATCTAAATTTTAAGAAGGGCCAGAAATCTTGTGGTTAAGATCTACATTCAATGTATGCTTCCCATGGAAACACTAAGTTAAATTATTTTGCTATCACTGCATTCTACAAATAAGGGATAGCTTCATAGCTTGTCGTTATTTCTATCACTTAAGTTACAAAAACAAGCATTTACCACCTTTATGTATTCCTTCAGCCGACTGTTCTCAGCTTCCCTTTTTTGAATTTGGAGCTGTAGTCGATCATGCACTACTTTTACTGATTGAGAAAAACGGTTTGCTTTCAGAGCATTTTCCTATAACAGAGACGAAAAAAAAATGTTACTTGCCACATCCCCTCCATCATCATTCCACGTCAGTCACTTTAAAAGGCTGATGAGGCAAAGTTCAACTTTTCAAACAACACTGTCCGCAACAAGTCAACTGAGTGTAAAACAAGAAGTTTTCTCTTCTACTCATTTTAAAAATTTATCCCCTTTAAAACTTCCCACCTATGCTCCTAAGTAAAACTGCAGGTATGTCTAAAAGGCTTCTACAAACATGATTGTTTAATTTGTCCCCAAATCAAAATACAAGTTTACACAGCATCTAATTTGTAGTAACTAAGGCCATAGAGCAAAAACTCAACCCAAAAGACTAAAAAATTAATGTCCTATTAAATATCTAAAAGTTAAAATTGAAATACTTTAAACTGTCAAAAGAAAGCTTTATTGCATTAATTTTTTTGGATATGGAGACAGGATGGGAGAAAAGGAAGAGTTAGAAAATATGAAGACTGTACAAAAGCTTAAATTTGTTTACCTTTTCATTCTGAAATAAACTTGAAAGTTCTTGAATATAGGCCTCCTTTTCAAGTACCTTCTTCTTAAGATTCTTCAGTAAACATAATATAAGAATTAGAAATTTTACAACTTGGATATTTGCTATTCTACTAAAACCAAATAGCGTAAGAATAAGCAAAATTTTCAAAAAGAACAGATTCCAAGTGAGAAAACTTACAATGTTTTCACTTTCATTGTCAGTTAGATTCTTTAACAGCATGCTGGGTAAATTGTCTCCTGCCTATGAAGAGAGGGTGTTATAAATTAGTGTTCACAACTACATTTCTCTACATTAAAAAATAGGAAATAGGGGCTGGAGATACGGTTCAGCAGTTAAGGCGCTTGCCTGCAAAGCCTAACGACCAGAGTTCAATTCCCCAGTACCCATATAAGCCATATGTACAAAGTGGCTGGAGTCCATTTGCAGCAGCTGAAGGCCCGTTCTTTCTGTCTGTTTCTCTTCTATCTCTCTCTGCTTACAAATAAATAAATAAAAATATATTATTTAAAAAGGTAAGGAGTAGAAAAAAGCATCATCTAAAAGCTTTGCATGGGAAGATGCTATGCATGGGGCAGTTGTCTAAAGGAGTTGGCCATTGTTAAGGTTTCTGCCTCAGTGCTTAAAATCATTTTGCCCATAATTTATTAGATTACTAAATTGATCTCAAAATAATGCCTCAAAATGTATCCTCCAATGACATACCAAAAAAAAAAAAAAATCACACACATACATGCACATTCACCAAAGAAGCTTAGCAAGATGCTGGTTATAAGGAGGTAAAAAAATTTAACACTTTAAATGCTAGCATTAAGAAAATTCTTTATGGGCACTTGCTTGCCTGGCAGTCCAGGTTTGGTTCCCCAGTTCCAACATAAGGCTAGATGCACAAAGTGATGCATGCACCTGGAATTTGTTTACAGCATCAAGAGGCCCTGGTCATACCCATTCTCTCATTCTCTCTAAATATCTATCTCTCTCTTTGCAAATAAACACTTTTAAAAAAGGAAAAGGAAATTCTTTATGAATGATGGCAAACTTTAATGAGAATTCCATGTAGCCATTTTTAATGAGACCACAGAAGACTGCTTACTTATTTCTGAGGGACAAACTCCTACTTGAAAATGTGAAAACATGTACTCTGTCTACCCAAAGCGCATGTGCACACATACTTCAGAGGTTCATGAACTTCATGGAGTCAGTCCTTCATGGGACTCTGCAACTGCCCACAGAGCTCACGTGAAGATTATTTCTAATCCAGAAATAAACAATGACGGACTGGAGGTGTAAGTCAGTGGTAGACTTCTTGACCAGCATGCATCAGGCCCTGGTTCAATCTCCAGCAAGGGGGAGGAAGGAGAAAAGAAAAGAAGGCAGGAAGGAAGGAGGGAGGGAGAGAGAGAAGGGGGAGAGCAAGAGAAGGGGGGAGAGCGAGCACATATGTAGACAGACAAAAAAACTTGAGGACATTAGACTCAGCAGAGGAGTTTTGGGACAAGACACCAAAAGCACAGGAAACACAAGCAAAAAAATGCAGATGGAATTCCATCAAACTAGGAAGTGTCTCCACAGCCAAGGACATAGTCAATAAAGTACAGAGACAATCTACAGAATAGGAAAAAGAAGTTATACTCCTGACAAGGGGTTGATATCCAGAATAGATAAGGAACTCTGAAACTTGAGCAAAAACAAAAGACAATAGATTTAAATAGATATCCGTCAAAAGAAGACATGCAAATAGCCAATAGGTACATGAAACATGTTATGTCGCTGATCAATAGGAGAAAGCAAATGAAAATTCCACGGAGTTGAGAATGGTAATTACCAAACAGATGCGAGATAACAAGGTGCTGACAGGGTATGGAGAAAACCTTTGCACGCTATTGGTGGGAATGCAAATTAGTACAGACATATGGGGAACACTGTGGAAGTTGTTGAAAAAGAAATTCCTATGATCCAGAAAACCCACTACTATGTATGTATCCCAAAGAAATAAAGCCTGTGGGTATCCAGATGTTAATGAAACACTTGCACTTCCATGTTTGTTTCAGTACTGTGCACAATAGCCTAGAAATGAAACCACCCAAGTGTCCATCAACTGATGAATGAATGACCAAATGAGTTTACACAAGAGTGCAGTACTATTTAGCCATAAGAAGTGAAATCCTGTCATGTGCTTCCATATGGATGGAAGAGGAGATCATTAAGTGGAATAAGCTAGGCACAGAAAGACAAGTACCTCACAATCTGATGCACATGTGGATATAAAAGTTGGTTTCATAGAAGTTGAGGTAGAACTTTGGTGACTAGAGGTGATGGGGAGTAGCTGGGAGGTAAGGTTGGGGAAGACTGAGAATGGAAACTAAATTTGAGTCAGAGAAGCAAGTAGTCACATGGCATTATTTCACAGGAGGGTGACTCTAGGCAATGATTTATTATGCATTTCAAAGGCTAGAAGAAAGGACTTTGAAGGTTTTCACCACAAAGAATGATGTTTGTAGCGAAACTTATGTTTAGATATTATATGTGTGTGTGTACCAAAACGGTATATATGGCCCACCAATGCATAAAATTTTTATGTTCTAAGTATCAGTTAATTTTTGTAATTTTAAAAGTAATGTGCATAAATATGATGTGCGTGAGAGTTTAAACTATAAGAATGTATATTTTATTATAATTAGCTAAATAAAGTGTGGCAAATAATGAAAGGTTTGGGATAGAAGATAACATGCTGTCTACAAAAAAGTCTGTTTTTATGTTCTAACAGTTTGTGAAACATTAAAAGTAGGCATTTAGTGATTAATATTTTTTTTTAAATTCAAAGAATTACTTCCATTCCAATCTGCCAATATATTAAGTTTCACGGCTAAAGAAACAACATATCCTTCAGGTGGAAATCCCTCCTGACGAGCATGGTATTACCTGTTTGTAGTCGGTCTCCCTAAGAAGATGCTCTAAGGCCACTTTTACACGGTTAAAAGTATCTAGTTCTTTTGTTAATATTTCCTTCTGTTCAGAAATCTTCTTCAAGTTAGATGCAGAAAGATTAACCTGACAAAATAAAAGTCAGAGATATATTTTAAATAAAATTTTATAAAAAATATTATCAAAGAATAACTTTTCTAGTCTAGTAATAATAAGTCTTGCCAACTTTATCAACAGTAGATAGGAACTGATACATGGTGTACCAAATTAAAAGCAAATAAAAATAAGAACCAAAACTCGAAAAGTATTGCAGTATCCTATTTAAAAGTTACAGAGCACTTCTATTTATCCCAATGTAAGCTTTTTAAAATATATTTTTATTTATTTGAGAGAGTGAGTGTGTGTATATTGGCATGCAGGGCCTCTTGCCACTGCAAACAAACTCCAGACACATGTGCCACTTTGTGCATCTGGCTTTACATGGGTACTGGGGAATCAAACCTGGACCAGCAGGCTTTGCAAGCATATACATGAGCCACTAAACCATCTCCCCCCTCCCCAAAGCCAGCTTTTACATACTTAAATTATAAAATAGCTTTCTACTCCAAAAAGCTCTATGGAAAATAGAAATATTTCATCTTTCAGAAGATTTTAGTTTCAAACCATTCTTGAGAAAAGCTCATTCGCTGATTCAAGGCCAAGTAAGGTCAAATATATCCCAGCTTGGCCTCTTATCAGATGCATACCTGAGATTATCTCTTAGGAAAAGAACAACTTCAGTTAATCACAAGAATAAAGAACACATAAACCCCCATTTTTGGTATTAAATACCCACATGTGGGCATCTCTACTAAAATTTGAGATGTCAGTTAATACATTCTGAAGATTATGGTAGCTTCACATTTTATTAGCTTTTATAAGGCAAATGCTCACATTTTCTAAACTGATCTCTTCAACGGTGTTCTTAAATAATGGCAGAAGTAACTCCACAGAACAGGATGCCCACTCAGCCTCCTTCAATGTTGCCTTCAATTCAAGGTTTTCATTTGGCATGACCTGTTTAAGGCTAATTACAAATACACAAATAAAATTTAAATTCAATCTGTCACATAAACTGTTTATTTTTGTCATATAAATGTAAATATAAATTAGGCTAAACATCACAGGTCTATAAATTACAAAATAATAAATTGCAAATATATGGTAGAGTAATATATAAGTAAATTGTCACTGAAAATATGTGCATTTTTTCTATACTTGAACACTTCTTCAATAGATTCTATATACTGTAAAAAAAAAACTCTTGAATTATTTAGATAGATTACAAAGATTATGAACAGGAATGTTTGACTGTGTTATGTTTTATGATTACTCAGTATCAATAACCCTTTTTGGTTTATAAAACAAATGTGTGAATGTGTATATGTCCATTTCTTCTCCTCCTTTACTTTTCTTGCCCTTATCCCAACCTTCCCATGGAACTTATCTCCTCCACAAAAGCTTCCTCCAAAGGTATGTCTCAGCTAACTGTAACATGAAATCTAAAGTTTTTCAGGGATCTAAAAATCCTTCACATTCAGCTTTTGAGTATGCATTCCCACTTGGGACAGGATGGACAGTATCAGCCTTCTCGATTACATTAACCTAAATACTATCATGTGTTATGTATGATATTTTTCTTCATTTTTCAGTCATTGTTAGGAACATTTGTCATAGTTCACCTCAGCCACAAGGCAGTCTTGATCTGACTTTATTTGAACACACCCACAATCTATGGAATGGAGTATTCAAATCTCTTACAACTAGTCCAGGAACAAGAATGTAGCACTTTTTCCTTAGGCCCAAGGATCAAAGGGCCAGAGAGCATAACCAGGCAGTTGGTGAAGGAGGAGAGTTTAGTAGGCTCATTCTGTGTTCTGGGCATGCCTCCAGACCAACAGGGTTTCATGGAAAGATGTTCCCAAGGAATGCCTCACCAATGCCATCAACAGCAAGGTCAGCTCCGAGTCAAATGAGGCACCAAAAAATGTAACTACAAGTTATTTGAATTAGAAATCTATGTAAAATTGAAAGGCTTTTCAATATTTATAAACAAAATTCCAAGTGAAATGAGAGCATTTTGTCTTTTCATTACTCAACAGCAGATTGCCTATTAGAAGATTTTGTTCTTAAGAACCAGTGGCCTAATATTATAACAGATAAGTGATAAATGTACCTCATTAAAACCACAGGCAAGAAGTCAACAGTTACTGTATATCACAAAATATTATTTTCATTTATAAAAGTTAAACTAAGAGCTGGAATTTACTATCCACAATGACAATGATAATATTCTATGATTGCCGTTGTGGGGATAATGATTAAATGTTATTAACAAATGAATTTCCCATGCTAAAGAAGTAAAATATAAGGAGCATTTGTTATATAGCAATATACCAGTGAACTAGCACTCATTTACTGTTTCTAACATTCAATATTATTTATATTGTGTTTACTATAATCAGAAACATTTACTGTGCAAATTTTAATAGGATGGGTTATTTTTAATTGATCTCAGTAAGATTCAAAAACCTAAGGCAGGTGTGGTGACACACACCTATAATCCCAGAGCATGGGAGGCTGAAAAAAAATCATGAGCTCAACACCAGCCTGGGCTTCACAGTGAGGTTGTCTCAAAGAAAGACAAGTTGAATCAGTTGATAAAGCACACGCATCAAAAAGGAGGCCCTTAGTTTAGAATCCACGTAAAACCTGAGTGTGGTGGAGCACCTGCAATCCCAGTCCTGGGGAAGTGGACAGTAGCTCAATTAGCACCAGTTTCAATGAGAGGCCATGGTGGGCTGGGCATGGTGACGTACACCTTTAACTCCAAAACTTGGTAGGCAGAGGTAGGAGGATCACTGAGAGTTCCAGGCCACCCAGAGAATACACAGTGAATTCCAGGTCAGCTTGGACTAAAGTGAGACCCTACCTCAAAAAAAATTAAGGTGGAAAGCAAGAGAGGAAGACACTTGACAATGACCTCTGGCTCCAAACACACACACACACACACACACACACACACACACACACACACACACACACGCATCGTGCGCACACACACGACACAAACATGCATGCACACACACATACACACACATACGCATGCACAAGCATGCACACACACGCACACGCGTGCGCACACGCACACCACTCACACACGTGCACACACATGCATACACACCACAAACACACACACATGCACACACACAAAGACCTTTCTAAATGAATATATTTGCAATCACACTAAAGTATATTTTAGTAATTATATTTGAAAATATATTATTTTTTGCTGTCTCTGTGTACATGTACATTTGTATGTGGGAAGGTATGCATGCACGTGTGTGTGTGTGTGTGTGTGTGTGTGTGTGTGTGTGTTGTGTGCATATATGTTAAGGACAAAGTCAAGTGTTCTTCCTCTACCTTTATGTGAGACAGGGTATCTGATGGGGCCTGGGGGAACTTGATAAGTAGGCTGAACTGACTGGCCAGTTAGCCCAAGGAATCCATTTCTCTCCACCTCAACAGCGCTGGGATTGCAAGCATGCATGACCCCACCAGCTATTCTTTTACATGGTTTTGGGGATCCAGTTCAGGTCCTCCTGCTTGCAAAGTGAGCACTTTACCAACTGAGCTATCTCCCCAACCCTAGGAAAGATAATTCTTGAAAGAATACTGCAAGTTGAGCATGGTGGTTCAAAAGCACTCAGGAGTGTGAGGTAGGAGGATTGCTGTGAGTTCAAGGCCAGCTTGGGAGACGGAGTAAGTTCCAAGTCAGCCTGGGCTAGAGAGAGACCTTGTCTTAATAAAATATATTCTTAAAGAATATTGAGTTTGATTCAGATAAGATACAATATAAGTTCTAGACAAAACATGACACTCCACTTAGGAAATTGGATTTCCCCTGATAATGAGAATACCTGCTTAGATGCTGTTCACTGGCACACTGTTGCAAATGTCCCCTCTCGCGGGTACTTTTAAGATGTGAAAAGAGTTCCTCTGAATGACTTCTATCTCTTGTAGGTTTCTCCATAAATGTAGTAAGTTGCCGAATAGGTAGGTCACTTTGACAACAATTTCTCCACAGAAGCTGAAAGCTAGGAAACAGTTTAGTTGTTAACCTTATCCTCTCTGTAGAGATTCTTTCTTTCTGTCATTACCCTGAGATAACATAAAGATCCTAGTATGCGTCCAGGCCATAGGCAACACAAAGCCAAAATACAACTGATACTATAACATGCTACAGTAACTCAAAATAGTATCCAAATCACATTGTATAGATATTAATTACCAATTTCCACATGTTTCCATTAACACAGTGTAGAAATCTTTCTCCATTTGTTTAAGTATTGCAATAATATTATCATCCACTAGGATTAGAAAATGCATACACAAACCATGAGTTAGCTAAATCTAGTTCCAGTCCATCAGGCATATTCAGTAAGGAAATGGGTTATTTATGCAGAAAACTATAGCAACTCAACATATCTATGAAAGCACTTGGCAACAATAACTGCAGAAAAGATATTACTTTGAAAGCAGACCTGTCAGGCAAAGTTATTTCTCCCCAATCCCAGCTCTGTCTAACATTCTTTGAAGATGATAAAAGAATAGGTGGAGTGCTTCCAAGCTTTACCAAAGTCCATTTTCATTCAAGCCCAGAGATGCTGTTTTTAAAATGTGCATATTTATGAATTTCAAATTTGTCCCATTTTAAGAAATAAGTTTGAGACTTAGCAACTTTGAGGCTGTGTGTATGCAACTCTAATTATATATGGCATGGTGTCTCCCTGACTTTATTTTATGCTTATATAAAATGAAGGTTAGGTTTAAGGAACATTGTTTTCATATATTTATGATTTAATTTTATATTTCTGAATCTAAAAGTGCGTTATGTTCAAGAATGTCCACTATTTTAGGTAGATGTGAAGTTACATGTTGAATACTATGAATTTAGAGATCTCCTAATGCATCTGTAAAAAGATGCATTAATTTTTGTCTGGAGTTTCTATGCACTGCAGAGACATATACTCAGTAGCTGAAATCCAAAAGGAGCCACTAAATAGCCTATAGCTGGCCTTAGATGACCCTAATGGATCTCTTGTTGCTGCATTACATGACATCTATTATTACAGTAATAGAATACATCGAGATATTTAAAATCCAGGAGAATTTAAAATATACAAGTATAAAAAACAAAAGTCAAGCCTTGTAGAATTAAGCAATAATTGGAGCATATGTAAGGTTCACAGTTCTTAATGGATGTATTAGACTTTTGCTATTTACTTATTCATCCCGTAGTTCACCTTTTGGGATATTAAAAGAAAATGTTCCTATGTTTAGGATAAAAGCTTTAAAAACCACCTAGGAGGACAGGGAGTTTCTGCATTTAGGAAAAACTTCATGAGGCAAGATCTAGTTTGGCATGTGTATTTTAAATGAGTTCTTATGTGGCTTGACAGTCTATGGCACCATGCACACTACTCTAAAAATTTTATTAGGAGGCAAAAGTTAAATAAAAATGTTCAGTTTCATCACTTATCACTGTAACTGTCTCAAATGTAAAACAAATAAACAATCTTCACACATTATAAAAATGAAGTTCTAGTCCGACATTCTAAAATGTTATCCTCATTAGATTCCTCAGAACACAAAAGAGAACTATGTGAGCTTCCGGTATTTTCAGAGGAATTATCAGTCGTTTATTCTCCAGGATAAAAACCATCCACATGTTTAAAAGCACTTGATCATTTTTTGTTTTGGGGAAATTCTGCAGCCAAAAACAGATGTATGCCGAACAAAATGAAATATTTTTCTTTAGCATAAAATTCCTGTCTTTATAATATGTGCTTTCGTCATCATCAACCAATGTATTCATGTACAGAAAACCAGATGTTTTGCAAGTGTTTTCAATTAGGTGGAAAACGTTGCCAGTTGACAAACGTGCTGTGTTTGTGTAAAACTTGTTAGTAATAAAGCAAAGACATGTGTTCTGCTCTTGTTTAATATCACATTCTTAAAGATCAGTGACTTAAAATTCTCCACTATTTGAAAGGTTGAATCTCTTGTGCAGTGACTGCTTCACCTGTCTCCAACCAAAAAGACACAGAGGGAAAGCTTTTGATAGAAGTATTCATGGGGTGTGATCGTGTAGCTATGGTCACTGTCCTGTTCTCCATCTTGGATAACAAGCACTTGAGAGATGACAGTTCAGGGACGTTAACCACATGGGGCGTTGATTTTCTCAAGATGAAACTAACCTTGGTCAGCCAAAGCCACAGTAATTTTCACAGAATGAAGTAATGGTGTTTACAAGTCTTTTGTTTATTTTTCTTCATTTAGAACCTCAGGTTTTTTCACTAGGTCTTCTATATAAATTTTTCAATCTTTTTATTCTTTATAAATGATCACTGTAATACAACCAACTATTCCTAAATTACTTGCATGCTTGAGTTAGAATCAGTTTCACCAAAAAAAGATAAATCTTTCCAAGATAGGGTTTGCAGAATTTTTACTAATCAACACCAAAATAGCCATAATGGAGTATTTTTAGCAAGCGATGGGGGGGGGGGTGCAACTATTGGTCCCCAAGAGAACCTTGCCCAGATATAGATGACATTTCCATACTGACACTGAATATCATTCGTTTACACAGACCAACACACTCATATAGATCAATGAAGATAAAGCCATTTTCTCATACCATGAAGTGCTTCTAAAGCAAAAACTAAACTATTTATATATGTGGTTGTCTAATTCGTGGGGGGGGGAAGCAAAACACAAATACCAAGTTGTTCAAACGTAACATATTCATACTGAAAGCCAAATTTTAAAAGCAGACAGACAGGCTTCCTGAGGTTTATTCCCTTAACCAAAACCAAGAAAGGTAGTCTTAGAACTCCTCCAAGAGGCTGGGCGTGTTGGCGCACGCCTTCAATCCCAGCACCAGGGAGGCAGAGGTAGGAGGATCGCCGTGAGTTCGAGGCCAGCCTGAGACTCCACAGTGAATTCCAGGTCAGCCTGGGCTAGAGCGAGACCCTACCTGGGGCTGGGGGCGGGGCATCAGGAGGGAGGGAAGTTGGCCTTGGCCCCCATATGGTCCCAGGCGCACAGGCACCTAGACGTCCCGCGCCCACATCCCGCCCCGCGTCTGATCTCTGTGATCATGGACCTTCCCAACGAGCTCCCCGAGACCACCGAGCTAGGACGGGATGCCCGCAGGCATCGGGCACCTGGCGCCCCGGGCGCGTGCGCTCAGAATCCCGGGCTTCCCGCACGAGCCCCCCGGCCCAGGAGCACCCGGGGCGCTGGCTTCCCGCACTCCGGCCCTGCGTCGGCACGTCGCCCTGACGTCATCGCGCGGCCGCCGCTACCTGCGAGGGCTGGGAGGTCGGCGACGGGAGTCCGCCGCTGGCCGTGGAGCTGTTCCGACCGGGCGGGCGAAGAGGACGCGGGGGCGGCGGACGGGCGAGGAGGACGTGGGGATGGCGGGCGGCGAGGGCGAGAGCGCGGGCCCAGGCTCAGGCGCCAAGCGTGGCTAGGAACCGGCCCGCGGCTTCTCTGGCAACGGACGCCCCGCCCCTTCCGGCGGCCGGCGGTGCAGCCGATTGGCCCGTCGCTCGCCGCGCTTGCTGCTATTGGCTGGGGCGAGGGGCGGGGCTTGCCTCGGACTCTCCGGTGATTTGATTTTTTTGGTTTTGTTTTATTTTTTGCATTCTTTGTGCGCTACCCTCCGAGTTTCCTGACGCTAGCCTTGACAGTGCCCTGCGGCTTTTTAACGGAGAAATTCGAAAAACTGGATGGAAAAAATCCCCATTTTTGGGCTAAAGAGTGGGATCAGCGATTAAAGGTGCTTGCTTGCAAAGCCTAAGGGGCTGGGTTCGATTCCCCAGCACCCAGGAAAGCCAGAGGCGCAAAGTGGTGGATTCTGTTTGATATTGTTCCCCTGTGACCCTTCTCTGGGCGTCAAGGGTTTTGCTGTTAATCGGAGATTTGGATAGTGTTCTCTAAAGTGACTTTCTGGTCTCGAGTGTATATCTGTTCTATGGGCAGTTGATTTCTAAACTGAAAAGCAAAGGAAGGCGTTATTTGGCAAAATTAACAAATTTCATTTACTGCAACAATCAGCCTAGCCATTGAACTAGCATGTTTCTACCCAATTGTTGATTTTCCTAGAGAATACTTCCTGTATTCCAAGGTCTTGTGTTCCCCTTCACACACACACACCCACAAAAAGTCTACAGGACTTGAAAATTCATAATGTGACTTAGGGCACTAGTTCAATCAATACTGAGTTCACTTAAAACCCACTTAAGGGCTGAAGAGATTGCTCAGTAGTTACAGGTGCTTGCTTGCAAAGCCTAATGGCCAGGGTTCAATTCCCCAGTACCCGTGTAAAACAAGATATACAACGTGGTGCATGCATCTGGAGTTCATTTTTAGCAGCAAGAAGCCCTGGCATTCTCTCTCTCTCTCTCTATTTTCCAACCCACTTAAAATGCCAGGTGGTGTGGTCCTTTAACCCAGAGCTCAGGAGGTGGGCACAGGAGCATCCCTGGGGCTCACTGGGCCAGTCAGGCCAAGGAGAGAACCTGTCTCAAAAAAGGGTGAATGAGGGCTGGAGAGATGGCTAAGTGGTTAAGGAAGTTGCCTCAAGAGCTTAAGGACCTAGGTTCAATTCCCTAGTACCCACAAAAGTTGTGTATGCATCTGGAGTTCATTTGAGTGGGTGCAGGAGGGCCTGCATTCTCTCATTCTCTCTCTCTCTCTCTCTCTCTCTCTCTCTCTCTCTCTCTCTCTCTCTCTCTCTCTCTCTCTCTCTCTCTCTCTCTCTCTCTCCCCTCTCCTTACAAATAAATAATTTTTTAAACAGTGAATGGCATTGTTGAGGATGGCACTTGAGTTTCTTTTGGCATATGTATGCTCATGCACCCACATGAACGTGAGCCCACAAACATGAATACACATCTTACACAGAGGCAATATAGTCATCCAGATATTTCTGCAAAAGTCAACGTCTTCAGAAATTACTAGGAAAAAAAGATAATGCTATATCTGAATCTCCTTTTCCCTGTCAACTAGCAATCATTGAAGGAATTACCATGTGCTTCAAAAATTTAACAGTTTTACTAGTTAGCACTGTCAAACTCAGCCAAGATGTCTACATTTAAGGAAATTAGCATATATATGGGGCAGTGCAGGTACTGTAGAATATAACCAAGTTTAAGAGTTCCCGTTAAGGCCAGGAATGAAGTAATGCTGCTTATTCTTATATTTTATGTTCAATATTCTACCCTCTGAAACATTAACATTTCTTCTACTGACCTAAGGAAAGTGATACATGAGTATAAGTTTCTTCTTTAAAACTATATTATCATTCGGCTCCAATTAGCTGTTGAAGGCTTTAAGAATGTAAGCAATATTTAGTCTCATAAAAATGATGTGTAGCCATAGAGAAAATAGGTACATGTATGTTTCTTGCATTATTTGAAAATATATCCAGTAATTGGTTTGTGAGCAATAAAAAGGGGAATGGTAATTGGGTAGGTAACTAAAAATGCCTATGATGCAGGGGCCACACACACACCAGAGAATAGCCATTAAATTGCATGGGTTAATGTTTTTTCTAACTCTTATCCTGATTTACTCTAATTTAAATCTATCTTCTTAAATGTTGGGTCACCAAAGCAAATATAGTGGTCACAAAAAATGGCAATAGTAAAAGGCTTCTGAACATAAGAGCAAAAATTATTTCAAAATCAAATGTATAAGGCATCTGAGATGTTCCTGTGCTGCCTCCTGTGACTTCACTGCAGCCTTCGTGCTGAACAGCATGCCGACTTTGTCAAGCCAGACGATGCTGAGGAAGGCTTCCTGGAACACCTCACTTCAGAACCAAAGCTGCTGTATTCGCACTATTAGAATTACAGTGTTTTTTCTGTACATACAACATTTCCTGCTCTGACAGAAACAATTGCTTAATTAGGGAAAACAAAGATTTTTAATAGTTTCTTTCCATCATTCTCTTAGCTTGTCGATATCAATTAGCGTATTTTTATGTTGTATTAAATAAATCACAGCCATCTCAGTCTGCAAGTTTGCTTTCATCTTCAAAAGTCGTAAAATCATATGCATACCAAATAAGAATTTAAAATAAATTTCTTTATGAATTTATTATACATAAATGTTTAATTTGTGTGACAGTTTAGTTTTGTTGTCAACTTGACTCAAGTAATCTTGGGTGGGTCTCTGAGGATGTTTACCAGAAGGCAGCCTCTCAGTAGGGAGCAAGATGTACAGAAGCTCAAGGGAGCAAGGACCAACACTAAAAGTCATCTTAACACATATACTGTGGTACATATACACTGCCTCTCTCTCTCACACACACAGAGAGAGAGAGAGAGAGAGAATTTCTTTCAAATGCCTAGCTTCCAATATTTAGCTTTGTATGTGAGTTTTAGTAAAAATCAGTAGTAGAGGCCAGGAAGCCAGAAAGGGACCATGAGGGAGGGAGGAGAGGGCCGACTTAGGGGAGGGTATAGTAGATGTGGAAGTTATGTACTGCAGAGGTAGAATACTGCAGTGATGTGGTCTAAGTGGGGTCAGGGAAGGGACTGGAGGAGGGAAGGAGTGGGAGGAAAGTCAATCAAAAGTAAAGATGTTATGAATAAGCTGTGTTGGAACCTACTTATTCACTAGATAATAATATGTATGCTAAAAAGAGAATTAAGGCAGAAGTACCCTGTGGGAATGGATAATGCTCTGCCCAGAAGCCATAGGTTGCTCCAAGAAAACTTCAGGCTCACAACTCATAGCCCTTCATCCCGTGGAGCATTCCAGCAATGCCACTGAGAAGGGTCCTCAGCGGAATAGGGACAGGGAGCAGGGGACTGGGGGGTACCAACACAAGACTTGTACATGCAGAGTTTCTATTCATTTAAAAATAAAATAAGTTAAACAGAAACATTTTGGTGCCAAAGGTGGGATACCTTCTAGCAAGTTATTGATCAAGGAGACACCTGATGCCCACAGCATTACAGGCTGTTTCCAAAGCTTTGGATGCCCATCAGAAGTAGATGGAAAGACCCTATCCACATTCTTGGGCTGTAGGCCACTGAGAAATCAAGCTTGAGCTGATCTGAAAGCTCCCTCTCTGCTGACTAGCTGTTAGGATGCTGAAAAGAAATATGCAGCCTGTTTTGGAAAGGAAAGTGATCAATAGTCTGAACCAGTAGCAGACCCTACAAGTTCTACAGTGGACCAGCCATCCCAAATGTGCCAGCAGGTGCAACGGTGGCATGTCTGTTTCAAAGGAGACCAACTTCTCTGATTGAAATTCCAACTCCAGGAGATGGAATTTATGCCTGGTACTGACAAACCTAATCAAAAACCTGTGGCTGGGATCATGCCCTAGCAAGGGGGACTACTAGTGTTGTCTGGATAAATGGACCTAGTATGCCCACCAAACTGCCCTCTAAATACTTATGCTCATGCCAGTATTCTAATGCTACTCTCACTCTTAGAGAAGCTTCTCTTTTCAGATGGCAGTGTCTCAAAAATGGCCACAGTGCTGAGAAGAAATGACAGTGGAGTGTCCAGCACTGAAACATCTCTCTCACACCCTCCAAGTCTCGGGGACCATTGTGGAAGAGGTGGAGTGTTGCGGTCAGCTTTCTAGTTGCTGTGCAGAAAGAACCCAAGCAAAAGCGGCTTATGGAGGAATGGGTTTATTTGGCTTACGGACTCAAGGGGAGACTCCATCCTGGCAGGGAAAACGATGGCATGAGCAGAGGGGTGGACATCACCTCTGCCACAGCACTGGAAACAGTGGCAGGAAGATGTGCCAAACACTGGCAGGGGAAGCTGGCTTATAATCCCCATAAGCCTGCCCCCAACAGCACAGCTCTAGCGAGGTCATAAAACCCAAACTGCCATCAGCTGAGGATCGATTACCCAGAACACATTCATTTGTTTGTGGGGGACACCTGGATCAAACCATGACATGGAGAGAATGTAAGAGCCAAAGGAAAGGGAGGAGTGCTTACGATACTGTCATCCCGACCACAAAGTGGATTTGTGCAAAAAAAAATTTTTAAGAAAATGAATAAAATCAACACCTATCTATTTGCATGTCATTGAACATGGCACTTTGCATTCTCTTATCAAAGAATATTTAAATAATGGGCCACCATTAAAATACAGAATTAATTCAGTGTTTTCCATCCCCTCTAGAGCACTGAAGAAAACACGCTTTCTGTAGAAGGTAAAGTTGTGTTTAGAGATAGATGATACACAAAACAAATCCCACTCACAATTGCCTCAAAAGAACAAAACACATAAGAATAAGCCTTACCAAGGAGGTGAAAGACCTGTATAATGAAAATGTTAAATTACTGAAGGAAGAAATTAAGTAAGACACTAAAAGATGAACAGACCTTCCATGTTCATGGATTGGCAGAATTAATATTGTGAAAATACACATTTTACCAAAAGTAATTTACAGTTTCCATGCAAATGCCATCAAAATTCTAATGTCATTTACTCAAAGAAATAAAAATAAGATTTAAAAGTGTATGGAAACATAAATATGCCCCAGATAGCCAAAGTCATCCTGAGACAAAAGCAATGCTCAAAGTGTCACAATATCTGAGTTTGAAAATAGGTTACACTATGGAGCCATAGTCATGAAAACAGCATGGCACTGGTACACAGCAGACATAGGCCAATAGAATGGAATGGATTGGGACTCAGAAACACATCTACAGATCTACAGCCATCTGTTCTCAACAACATGCTGGTCACACTGAATTTAGTACAAATTATTCATGTTTACCATAATCATTTGGCTCTTGACAGGCAGTATTCACTGATTGAAGATATTATTGATTGAACTGAAATTTTTTAGATCCCTCTTAATTCATGTTTTATCTTTGGGTGAGGCCATAAAATTAAAAAAAAAAACAACTGTGCATCTATCATAAATTAATTCAGGTTTACACTGGAAATGTTTGGGAAATTTATGCAGCGCATTGGTCTCACCTTGACCTAGAGTCAATTTGAATGGAGGATGAGTTTTAGACATTATACACTTTGAAAAGCACTGCTCTAAAGAGCTTTTGTTGGTTCTAGAAAGAAGTCTGTGAGGGTGATCCTCACTGCTAAGGATCCAGATGCCTGCACCACTGGAACAGAAGAGGGACCCCAAATCTAGCATCATACCATTCCATTGCATGAAGAGATAAATTGTTCATTTAGAATCACGATTATCAGAAGTTAGCATTATGTTCAACCACCTGAATGGTATGATGCTGACTTGGTCAAGTCAGTTAAGAAAAACATAAAGAGACTTTATTAGATTGAGAAGATAAGTACAGAGAGCCCACATGGGACTCCCCCAGACCCCCAGTTTGCCCAGACTGAGACAGGCAGTCTTACTAGAGCAGGGACCCGGCTGGTGGTTCAGGAGAGGTGAACAGCCAAAAAAGAGCTCAAGTCAGTTTCCTCCCCACCTCCCTGTGTTTTACTCTTGTCTCCTGTCAGGTCGGCTTGCTGAGAGGAGAAGGCAGTGAGAAACCATCCTCACCTGACTGTCCCCTGGCCTCTTTGCTGAGAGCAAAGAAAGTTCCAAAGGGGAGGTCACAAAGGCTTTCAGAAGTGAATATGACTCCCAAGACACAACCAGAAAGTAGGTCAGTGACTGGGAATCTTGACGAACAGATGGTGAGAGTAAAGTCCAATGAAATGCTGGTAAATAGATAAGCATGACTAGAAGTCACGCCTGGACTTTCAGTCTGGGTGAAGCAAAGCCCAAGTCTGCCTGTTCAGCGTCAAACCAGGTGAACATGAACAAGATGGCTCACTTTTAGTGTCTTTTATAAAACCGCACGTACACTTAGGAGCTGATAGCCTCCATACCCACATCCTAATGAAGTCATCCTCAACTTGACAAAAACAATAGAGGCTGAATGTCAGTCCTCAATTGTCCCTCATCCAGTAACCAATTTACACAGCCATACATGGTAATGAGAAGCTTCCCTGATTGTTGACAAACTTACTGATTATACAGTATGCTAACAAGTTTAATTTTTTTTTCTTTTTTGGTTTTTCAAGGTAGGGTCTCATTCCAGCTCAGGCTGACCTGGAATTCACTATGTAGTCTCAGGGTGGCCTTGAACTCACAGCAATCCTCCTACCTCTGCCTCCCAAGTTCTGAGACTAAAGGCATGCACCACCATGCCCAACAAGCTTAATTTTTGAATATACTTATTTACTGCTGGGAATAACCTTTTCTAAAATCACAAGAGATTGCCATAAGAAATGAACCACCAAGGAAAGTGGAAATGAAGTGCTTTGTTCTGCTTGGTGAGTGACTATCACACTAGCCCATGGAACCATACTGGGAATCAGCTTCAGATGACAGGCATCTAAAGTGAACTTTGAGCTGCAGGTGAGCAAGTCTGGCAGCCCGCTGGTGGCCGGTGGCCAGTGTGACATTCCATTCTCCGGGACACCCAGGGGAGCACCAAGATCCTAGGACTGTCTGTCAGGAGGAAGCCAAAAGGAAAGCTGCTCTGAATAGAAGAGATGCCTTCTAAGGAAACAGAGAAGGGGGAACGATGTCCACACTGTGATCCAGGGCTCCTTTGTAATCTAGTTTGTAACTGAGACATGATGGAGCTAGGAGCTGGGAAAACAGTGACCAAAAGCAGACATGTCCCTTGTTCTATACAGATGTGGTAGGAAGCTGACAATCAGTGATGCGACATAAATAGGGCGGTGTAACCATGATCATGCTTCAAAGGAGAGATAACTGATGCACCAAGCGTGTGAAAAAGGAACCTTTGACCACAGCTGGAAGTTGAAAGCACATCTGGTGGAAAGAACCAAAAGCATCAGACCTAATAAGCAAGGGGAGGAAGAGAGAAGGGGGTGTTGCTCGGTGTTAGTTCAACACTTCACTGGTGGATTCTTGAGTTCTCCTGGTGAGGTCCTTGCGGTGGAGCCCCGCCTTCACCCACTCAGTGCTGTTGACCTCCCACTTATCTTTTTCAGCTTAGTTTAGATAAAGAAGATTCCCTGTAAGCCTCTTGAGCCTCAGAGAGATGCTCACCAATGACTTCTAGTCACCTCTGGTGCCTACCCTTCTAGAACTTGGCATCTTCTATGTTAGAGGCTGAGCTTAGCCATATATCACCTAGTATTTTCCCTGTTAGGTTGGGAACTCCTTATGGACAAGAGTGAACCTTGTCCCTTGAGAGATCCAGTGCTTCCCACAGTGCATGAGTCAATGAGCAATAAATATTTACAAGAAAGGTTTATATGTACCATGATAATAGTAATAACAGAGATAACATATTTATATGTCACTTACTAGATGCTAGGTACTTATAAGCACTTGAATACCTCTACCAAACATCCCATAAGGTGGATATTACTATTTCTCCATTTCATAGAAACTATTAAGCATTGTTCCTGATCTATTAAATGCAGATGGTAATAATACTCCATGAGATTGTGATTATAATATGTAAGTATTATGGTTTGAATATGAAATGTCCCCCACAGTTCATGTGCTAAAGTGAAAGCCCCTAACTAGTGGTTCTATTTTGGGACATTCTAATAACTTTGAGAGGCGAGGCTATCTGAAGGAAATAAGACACTATGTACTTGCCTTTGGAGATTATACTGGGTCCCCTGTCCCTGCTTCTCTCCCTGCCTCCTGTCTGTCAAGAAATAAAGAAGCTTTTCCTCCATATCTTTCTGCCACCATGATGTTCTGCTCAAGCTCATGGGGCCAAACAACCATGAACCCAAGCAACTGTGGACTGAACATAACCCAAAATAAATCTTTCCTCTCTTAGGTTACATCAGGTGTTTTGTCACAAGTCAAGTAACAAAGACAGTAGCCATGTGTCTGCTTAGCAAGTGCTGATTAAATGCTGTCTGCTGCTACGTGGTTTGTCTTTATAAGGCTAAGGTGCTGGTACAAAAGACTCCAGTTTTTAGGAGAGGAAAAAAATAACACTGAACTAATCTTGAAGATGGATGGTATAGAAACAAAAGATTGTGTGTGAAACCCATAATGAAAGCTGGGACACTTCCTCCTTCCCTGCTCCCCTCCCCTCCCCTACCCAGGCACCTTCAGAAAGGGGCCACAGCAGGGAAGAGTGTGCTTCTGGCTGGAGGCCTCCGAATTTGCTCACTGTGCACCCCAACACAATGAATGAAAAATGTTCCCTTAGTTTTAGAACAGTTTTGCAACAGTTATCATAGTGTGTGGAGTTATTTTCTCTGAATATAAGAGAGAAAGGGAGTTCCAAGGATAACATGATATAGTGAAAATCAATGCAATTGGAAGACCACTGTTTTGTATTTTAGCTCTATAATACTATTATTACTAACATTAAAAATGTTTTTGGATTTTATTAGCTTGTTTTGCTAAGCACAATAAAACCATTCATTCAAGAAGAGGATTCATTCCTTCCCTACTGGCTAATTATCATAGTTTTTCTGAGATTCGGTATCTTTATTTGAGAAAAAAACAAAAATTAAAATTATGCCTGTATTAAGGAATTGACATCCAAATGGCTTCGTTTGTAAACTGCAAAACATAATGTAGTCATCAAGTACCATGAATCAGTTATGAAATACTTGTGAAGCCTGCTATAAACTAAATCCTGTGATGGTGCTCCCATATCGGTTGACTGAAACAGGGCCTTGTCCTCACAGAGTATTGCTAGGAGTGAAATCATTCTTTTCCATGGTCCACAGGGAAAAGACAATGAGGCCAGGGGAAAGGCCTGGGGCCTGCACAGCATCCAGGTTCCTGGCTTTTGGCCCTCCCTGGGGGATATCTGATCCCCCTAACCCCAGCCATCAGCTAAGAGCTTGCCCAGACTGCCTGGCTCAGGGCTCTGGGGACAGGCATACGGGATTCTTTCCAAATCTCCAAAGTAAACAGGCAAAGGAATCAATCTTACAATACACAACTATGTCCTCAGTGCAGAAGAGAAGTTGCTGGCCAAGGAGACGGTCGAAGACCAGGAAAGGAAAATCACTGCGAGTCTATCTAGTAGAGTGGATGGACTTGAAGGGGCCAATTTTCAGCGACTGCTGCTTTCAAGCTCCTCTTGTAGTATTTCTCTCTTTCTCATGAGTAGGGGTGGAAATGCTTTCTTGGTTTCTGGCCAACTATGATTCTGGGGGAAGCTGAGTCATGGAGTAGACAAGTGTTGGTAGCCGTTGAGAAGAATAACCTGTAGAGGCAGGTCCCAGATGGATCCACCTCAGATTTTCCAGAAAGGCACCTCCTTCATCTTCTGAGTCCAGGAAGAAAGCATCTGTTTCCACCCTGGTCTCCTGATGCCATGTGCCCATCGAACTCCCGGTGAGTTAACAATACCACCGGCATGGGCAGTGAGGGACCTCTCTGCACACTGAAGCTTCTGACTCTCCTGCTTGCATTAAATCCAGAGCTTCTGTTCCTGGGAGCTGAAGTCCAGCTTCAAGACAATGGGTATGATGGATTACTTGTTGCAATTAATCCTGGGGTACCTGAGAATCACAACCTCATCCTAAGCATTAAGGTGAGTGACAAAATGAAGTTGATAACATTGCCCATTAGACCTGGCCTGTAACCACTTAAGCTAACCCCACTTGGTTTGTATTTTGGCAGTAATGAGTGCAGCATTTCCTAAAGATGGCACCAAAATTATGATTCTGTGCAAGCCTGCTAATTCACCTAACTGTGCATAGTCTAGCTCTTTGTGTAACCTTGTCGGTTAGTGATAATTTGGGGGTTTTGTTGTTGCTTTTGTACATGACTGTTTAGAGGAGAGTAATTTTACAGGTCATCAGGGTGAAAGAAGGCTGCACTGATAAACAGAGGTGATTGTGCTTCAAATCATCATGTTGCACCCAGTCCTGAGGGTGAGAATTTACAGAGAGAAAGGGCAAGTGTTCCTGTGGAGTAGCAGAGAGCACCCATTTGTAAAATAATTGAATATCTTCATTTTATTATGGCCAGGGAAGATTGACTACTTTGTAGTAGTTTGTAAGTGAAAATAGTCTCCTCAAAGGCATGGTCATGAACACACCTTCAGGTGTGGCATAAGGATTTGTTCAGTAAAAGCTTTAAAACCTTCTGTAAAAACTGAGAACACCACAAAGGCAAGCCCAGACCCATAGTTGATGATCTAAGATTTCTTCCAAATTCCCATTTGATCTTCCAACATTTGCTCCCTAACTTTTCATGGGTTCCTTCAAAAATGTGTTTTCATCTCATATACTTGTTTTTATTGTCATGAACTTTACAATATGAGTATATTCCATACTGGCTGCTCTTTTTTTGTTTTAAGTATAATCAGAAAGATAAACCAAAGGATACATAAGTGACAAATGAGTTTTTTCTTTTGTTTGGTTATAGGAAATGATAACCGAAGCTTCTTTTTACTTATTCAATGCTACCAAGAGAAGAGTTTTTTTCAGAAATATACAGATTTTAATACCTGCCACTTGGAAAGCTCAGAATTATAGCAAAGTAAAACAAGAATCATATGAAAAGGTAAGGATTCAGGATTTTGTCAGATTCAATTTGAGGGGGAGAAACTTTCAAAATGTATTTTGTCACTGACATTAATACACAGAAAATAGGGCAGAACATTATTGACAAAGAACATGGACTTTACCCCACATGTTTATAGATATTATGTGTTCAAAAATGTAAATAAAATATATGGACCTACAATACATGAGTATAATCATGGAGTTAAAAGGCAAGTAGGTAGAGCCTGCTTTGGTACCACACACCTTTAATCCCAGCACTTGGGTGATTGAAACAATAAAAAGTAAGTCAAATGAGGTTGGCAATGTAGCTCTGAGTTTGAGCCCCAGCACCACATAAACCAAGTGTGGTTAATCTCAGCACTTGGGGGGGGGGGGCAGAAGCAGGAAGATGAGAAGTTCAGTGTCATCCTAGGCAGGTTCAAGCCCAGCCTGGGCTTCAGGAGGTCCTGTCTCAAAAATAAAAAAAGAAAGTAAATAAAATGCCACTGTCCGAGTAGCTCCTGGGGAGACCCCTATTCTATCATGCTCAAGATCCTTGCTCAAGTTTTTAGTTGAGGAGTGAGAACCAGTTTTATCCCGCTGTGCAGGGCAAAGAGGAGAACAATTCCAACTATGATCATCTTCACTTACCATCCTGTCAAGCACAGAAAGTCACACGCATGTCCAGACAGAAACATAAGCTACCAACATGTAGAAAAATATGACTTTCTTTGTAGCTATGGTGCAAATTAGCAAAATTTGACTTTAGTTCAATCCCAAGATACTGACTTAGAGAGAAGACGATAGGGAAGAAAGAAGGCCAGTTGGTTGTGGGTAGAAGGGAGATGGCTTCTTTTCATTTCCAACAACAACAACAACAAAAATAACCTTGAAGGACTCTCATAAACTGCAGGCTATGACTAAGTATATACTGGTATGTTCCTATAAATAAATGTTAAATACATCTGGCAAGTGACTACCGCTGTGAGTTACTCTGAAAACTGCTCATTGCATTTATTGAAATGGCCAGAGGCAGAGGCATTGAAAATAACTTAGATCTGAGCTTCAGCAATATAGTGGGTTTGATATCTGTTCTAGTATTCAGTGGATAATGTGTCTGACTACACATTGCATAGTTTTGCAATGTCATGATATTATAGTAAAGACTTTGAGAATATTGTGATCTGGACAATGGAAAGGTCAAAACAGGGTGGTGAAATTCCATGGAAATTTTGCTGAGCTTTCAAAATAGATTTTTTTGAAAGTAGCAAAGAATTTAGTTAATATTTAGCTATGAATATTTCCTGAACTCCTTCTACAAGGCATTTTAAATATATTTTTAAGTTGAAGCATAATTACATATAGTAAAATGCAAAAAAAATCTTAGATGCACAACTCAAATCGCTTTAAGAAATGTATATATTTATGTCACCAACATCACAGTCAAGATACAGAGTACTACAATGCATTTGTTTTAATTCAGGCAAACATTCTAGTGACTGAGAGGAATGGAGAATATGGAGATGACCCATACACCCTACAATATAGAGGGTGTGGAAAAGAGGGAAGATATATTCATTTCACCCCAAACTTCCTGCTGAGTGATGACTTAACAGCTGGATATGGATCACGAGGTAAGCTCAGATCATCAAAAACCAGACACTGAACAGTACAATATTGTGCTCTTGATGCGGAAGGACTCAGTAAACCACTCAAGTCCCGCCAAGGACTTCATTTGAGTGGAAAAGTGGCCAGGTGCACAGGCAAGGTGAGGGACAGTGAGCCAAGAAGGGATAAGCACCAAGTCAGCTGTCCAGCCAGGAATGTTTGGAGAATTAATTCAGTGAGGGAATTTTGAGGGAAGGTTGCTCAGAACAAGGCCTCATCAAGGAGATGGGAGTCAGGTTTGGCATCATTTTGATGAGGCTGCGTGTGGATGTGTGTGCTATGGAGGCCGTGGATGTCTGTCCTCATCTTCCTCCCTGCTTGAAGCAGAGTCTGTAGTCGTTCACCTATGTGTTTGCCAGCCAGCTGGCCTGCAAGCTTCTGGAAGGTTCTCTTGACTGTTCGTCCCATCTTGCCATAGACAAGAAGAATGGAGGCCTCTGAGTAAAACTGAGGCCGCAGAGGACAACAAGGTGTGAGTGAGGGGTTCAGAGCAGTACACCCACTGATGGGGCAGAGATCAGGCATGGGAGGAAATGTTGAGATGCCACAGCAGCCAGGAGATGTCATGAACAACCAGAAATGACTCCACGTTAACCCTGAAGTTTCCACAGCACAGCAGACTTTTCATGTGAATCTATGCATGTGTATAATCTGGCTCACTCAAGTCAATGAGGGAGAAATCAGATGCTGGACGATAACTGAAGAAGTCCAAGGACAAGGCTAGGAGTCTTCAGTATGGGTGGAGGCAGTGAGATGGAAGGACAGGAGACAGGAGTAGGAGCAATGAGGGTGAGGACTTCCTTGCTTGTTAAACATTTTCTTGTATGATCCTAACAGCTGTAAGTGCTGAGAAGTGTTGAGAAGTATTACAGAGTTTAAAAAGAGAGAAATAGGGGCTGGGGACATGGTTCAGTGGTTAAGGTGCTTGCTTGCAAAGCCTGATAACTTGGGTTCAATCCCTCAGTACCCACTTAAAGCCAGATGCACAAAGTGGTGTATGCATCTGGAGCTCCAGGCCCTGGTGTGTCAATTCTCTCTCTCTCTCTCTCTCTCTCTCTCTCTCTCTCTCTCTCTCTCTCTCTCTCTCTCTCTCTCTCTCTCTCTCCTCTCCAAATAAATAAATATTAAAAGAGAGAAAGAGAGAGAAACAGCAGAAGTCTGAGGTGCTAGAGAGTGAAGGGAAAGAGGTGTGGGTGGGAGGCATTAAGAACAAGGAAGGAATCAAAGAGAGAGAAGCTAGTGGAAAGGGAAGCCACCGCTCTGGTCTGCAGTAAGCAGTGGACTTCCCTGCAGAAAGCATCAGCACATGGTCAGATGCCAGGACTTGGAGCCTAGGTGGACAGTCAGGCCACAGGCCTGCAGACTGATGGACAGTGCATGAGCTCTGAGGCAGCCACTAGGGGAAAGTCAGCTGATCTAGGGCTAACTCTTCATGCTGCCTTGTTATTTTCACAGCAGTGCTTTTCCAATAATGTTTCTACTTGTTTATTAAAATTGAAATAGATTCTGTTAGCCTTGTATAGCCAGCAGGAAGTGAGGTGATACACTATAAAATATAGTTTATAAAACTTTGTAAAAGGTGGATTTATTCTTCTTTTGGGAAACATTAAGATGTGATTATTTCTGTTCTGGCATATGACTTCATCTGTACCTCTAAATTCTATGAGTCACTACAAACTTGCCCTCATCCTCAGCTGGGACAGTTCTCCTCCCTTCCTTTGTCCCAAGATCCAAATATTGCACCATGACCTGAGTCATCTGAGCAGATACTTCTGGTTCCCAGAACCTAAAATTTAAAAAAAAAATGAATGTGTGTTTTGAGATGGGGGTGGGGGGGGCTCATCTGGAAAGTTTCTATGGCAGAGACCAAGCTCTGAGCTGAACTTTGAAGGGAAGGAAAGATTTAAAGAAGAGATAACTTAACTTCTATGGGGAGACCTGAGTTCTAAGCTGAAATTTGAAGGAAAGATTTGGAGAGGGAGAGAGAACACTGCCAAGGATTTGATGCCAGGGTGAGATTTCCATGAGCTGAGTTCGAAATACGCATAAACACGGAGAAAACGGGATGAGAAGTAAAACAGAAAGGAGCAGCCTATCCAGGGAGAGTTCTGTGATCTCCTTTTCTCCTGATTCTTACATTTCAATTGTTTCTGCAGACAGGAGAAAAAGCCGGCCTGTGTGCTTAGGCAGCCCAGACTGGAGACTAAGCAAGGTTTAATCGCTTGACCAGATGCACTTCTTCCCTCTTCCCTAAACCCTGAACCTGCAGACCTTCATGAAGCTAAGCAGAAGCTTGTTTTCAGCTTCCCCAAGGAAGTGAGAGGATGGGGGACTCATCCTTGCTAGTTTCTAGTAGATTTACAGAGAGTAAATCAATGCTTGGCATCTACAGGACCAAATATTTTCATGCTGCCTTTTTTATGATGATAAGGGGATGAGGTAGGAGGAGATGGGTGAAGAAAGCGAGAGGATTTGAATTCATCTCTCCCTGAGACTACAGAGTGAATTCCAGGTCAGCCTGGGCTACAGCGAGACCCTACCTTGAAAAACAAAACAAAATACCCAGTGTGTATAATCGAGTAAAATCACATCTTCATTGATGAACAAGGCCCACTGAGAAGATTTTAGGAGCTCAAAAGGCAAGAGCTGGGCTGGATAAATTGCTCAGTGGTTAAGGCACTTGCCTGTGAAGCCTAACGACCCTGGTTCAATTCCCCAGTACCCATGTAAAGCCAGATGAACAAAGTGGTACATGCGTTTGGAGTTTGTTTGCAGTGGCTGAAGGCCTCTGGTGCACCCATTCTCTTTCTCTGTCTCTCTTCTATCTCTCCCTATGCTTACAAATAAATAAATAAAATATTAAAAATTCTAAGGAAAAAAAAAGCAGCAAAACCTTTTTCTTTCACAGGCAGGGTGTTTGTTCACGAATGGGCCCATCTCCGCTGGGGTGTGTTTGATGAATATAATTATGCCAAACCTTTCTATATAAATGGACAAAATCAAATTCAAGCAACAAGGTCAGTACCTTTTCTAAGTTAAAATATATTACTTATTTGACTTAACATTAATAAATGTACTGCATATTCCAAAATACACAAGAGAAATAATTCTGAAGGCTGGGTGTGGTGGTATGTGCCTATAATCTCAGCACTAAGTATTGATCAAGTTCAAGTCTGCTAAACCAACTTTCCAGTCATTCATATATATCTATATATGACTATATATATCTATATATGACTGGAAAGATGGTTTAGCAGTTAAGGTGTTTGTTTGCAAAGCATAACCACCCAGGTTCAATTTCCAAGTCCACATAGCTAAGCTAGATGTAAAAACAAAACAAAACAAAACAAGACAAGGTGTCTGGCATTAGTTTGCAGAAGGGAGAGACCTTGGCACTCCCATAAACACACACATACACACATAAAATAAATAAATAGTAAGTAAAATGTTTAAAAAAAGAAGAGGAGAGATAAGAATGTTTATTATGGATTAATCATTATGTGTTATAAAAAATAAAAATAAGTTTATAATGGCAAGTAAAAATTAAAGAGAAGTAAATCCTTCCATTTCTTGTTTTAAAGTTTATTGCATTTTAAGTGGGTACATATACATATCAAATATCAAACCGTATAAAATTTATACTCTTAGCTGTCTTGTGTTCACCATTGTCTTCATTCTGTCCTCATAACCTTTAAACAACCATTTACATTAGTTTCTTATTTTTCTTGCTTCAAAATTTTAAATAATTATGAATATATATTCTTCACTTCCTTCAAAATAATTATATAATGGCCCCACTGTGTGGTTATATCAAAACTTATTTAACTAACCCCCATTGTTGGGACACATAGTTACCAATAGCACTGCATCGCATAGTGCTACCCATATGTCATTTCTTATTTATGAAGGAGTTCCATGGATCGACTGAAATCTTCCAAGGCAGAAGGTGCCCAGCTGGCAACAGGCACCACTGGTTGCTCTTCTAAAAATGTCACTCCCATAGCAACATTTGGGATTACTTACTAAAGAAGGAATTCTTTCAAAGATCATCCATTACATGTTCATTGCATACTCATTCTCTTCCTCCCCTGATGTCCAATGGACTTGAACCCAAAGGAGCATTACCTCAGGATGTTGCTGCTCCTGCCTGTCCTTGGGCCTCCCCAAGTTCTTCTGGGCTTCCTAGTATCATCTACTTAAATCCTGTTCTTGCTAATACAGAACCCCTTCATCAACATCCAGGGCTTGAAAATAGGGTGCACTTAAAAATTGATGTTCTTCAGCCTGGCTGGTGGTGCATGCCTTTAATCCCAGCACTTGGGAGGTAGAGGTAGGAGGATTGTTGTGAGTTCAAGGCCACCCTGAGACTACAAGGTGAATTCCAGGTCAGCCTAGAATAAGAACTTGAGTGAGACCCTACCTCAAAAAAAATTGTATTCTTCAAAGAGCACTTTTAAAATTTATTGCCAAGCAAACTGTAGACCTTGATACATGTTATTATAAAAGCTAACCAAGAAGAAGCATAAGTATTTCTGAAGCAGACCAGATCCCAGTTTTTCTTTCTGTTTATAGGTGCTCTTCTGACATCACAGGTGTTTTAATGTGTGAAAAGGGTCTTTGCCCACAAGAAAACTGTGTCATTAGCAACCTTTTGAAAGAAGGATGCACATTTATCTACAATAGCACACAAAAGGCAGCTGGCTCAATAATGTTCATGCAAAGCTTAACCTCTGTAAGTATGTCCTTGGAATGACTCCTTTCAAGGTAGATACACTGTAAGTATGTAAAATGTAGGGCAAGTGAGAGTCATTATAGCCCAGTTTAGTAGAAATGAGAACTAATTTAGTTTTCATTCTACATACTAAAAAAAAAAAAAAAAAAAAACCTAGCTGGGTATTGTGTCACACACCTTTAATCCCAGCAGTGAGAAGGCTGAAATAATAGGATCCCTGTGAGTTTGAGACCAGCCAGCCTGGGCTACAGACTAAGTTCTAGGCTGAAAAAAAAAATTCACAAAACTAATGCTCCCCTTCTAAATAGTAACAGATACAAATTCATTAAGAAGGGTGTTAGTCCACTTTCCAGAGAATGCTGGGGACTCTGGAGAGCAGGAAATAAATGATTCAGGCATCCCCCCCCCCTGTGTCCTTTCATAGAAAAAGGGTCATGAATGAGATCAAACAAATGACAGTATTTCTCACCTTTGAGGTAGCAAACAGCTCCATGTTTTGACTGTATTTTCTAATTTTCTTGCCTTTGTTTTTGCAAAGTCTAGAACTTAAGGACAGGGAAGCTAAGTTAGGAGAGTAAACTTGACAGTGTTCCAGACTAACTGACAAGAGACCGGTGCATAAATCCAGAGCACCATTTCTTGTAAGCAAGAGCACGCTAACTGTCAGGGGACCACATACTTGCATTCTCTGGCCAATTCATTTTCTCTATGAAGGATACAGCACAAAACAGGCAAATTGTCACCAGATCTCTACAGACAAAGCATGGAGTCAGAGGTTTAATCATACATGGCCTGATTTACCTGTCCATCCCCACAAAGACTGTCAATGGATTATCCCTCTGCAGGGACAGGAACATTCCAGCCTTTGTGGATTTTTCCCTTTGTTCCATGGCAGACCAATGCTCCTTGGATATAAACTTTCCTTCTTTCTGTCAACTTGTTTCTTCAAATGGAAACTTGCCTCCCTCCCTTTTCTTTTTCCTTTTTCCTTTTTCCTTTTTCCCCTTTCCTTTCCTATGTTTTCCTTTGGTTAACTTGTTCTAGGTCAAAGGTAAGAGTCACTTGTAACTTGAAGATGATATTTTCATATTTCTTGCCTTATCCAGTTTTTCATTTATAACTTTCATATACAATGCCAGCCCTACGCCAAATATTTGATCCACAATGTTTGTGACAAGGTGTTATCTTTGTAATTCTTTGAAACCTACTCAAAAGATACAATCACAAAAATTTCATAATCACACAACCAGAGTTTTAGAATGTAGGGAATAAAGAACTAGACAAGGCAAAACTGGTTCTTCTCCCATCTCCCAGCATTCTGTGAAGGTCATGTCCTAAGCAGGTAGTAACCAGCTTCAACTTCAGTTTCCTAGTCTATGAAACTAGAGATGGGACTAGAAAATCTGGAAATTTCTTTCAAGCTCCAAGCTCCCCCAGGAAGTGTGGGCTCTTGAAAGGAATAGAAGCACTGGCAATAGATGGCATTCCTTTGCATTGCAAGACATGACTTTTAGGGAAATCACAACATGGATTTATTATCATCAAATCAATTATATCTATATTTCCAAATGGGGAAAGGGATTCAAGAAGTTGATTTTATTTTTGTTTTCTGCCTTAATATCCTCTTTTAGGGATCAATGTTTGAGCTACTTCAAAATATGTTGATGGAGCAATAGAAAAGATACACTGGTCATTTAATAGGATTCCAAGAAATGGGCTGGCCAAAATCACATTTGTGAAGGTGTTTCCTTAACACAGTTTCATGCTAAGAAAGGAGAGTGACTTGTTAAGACAAAGGTTTTCATGGTCTGTTCTCTGTGTTCCCACTGCAAATAAATTTTACTAGAGATTGTTTTCATTACCATCAGGGCGCCACTATTTCAAACAAAAGGTGTCATGGTTTATTTGCAAATGGTGTCACTTTTAAATGAAAGTAGCAGATGACTAATTTCTGATGGCCTCTCTTTCAACCCTGTCTTTCTGTCACCTGCTTCCTAAGAATGGGACATATGTTTGATCTGGAGAGCATGCTTTCAGGCTCTGATAGTCTTGGTTCTTTGTCTAGGTGGTGGAATTCTGTAATGCCAGTACCCACAACCAAGAGGCTCCAAACCTCCAGAACCGGATGTGCAGCCTCAGAAGCACCTGGGATGTTATCAGAGACTCCGGTGACTTTACTCACAGCCTTCCCATGAAGGGGACTGAGCTCCCACCTCCTCCCACATTCTCCCTCATACAGGCTGGCGACAGAGTGGTCTGTCTGGTGCTGGATGTGTCCAGCCAGATGGCTCAGGTAACTAACAGGTTGAACCTAAATGATTGCAAGCCAGCCATTGTATTTTTTTCCTATCAGGATTTACCTTTTTGTTCTGAATGTGGCTAGACTGAGGATGGAGGGAACAAAGACATCTTATTTTCTTGAGGAGTGGAGGGAACACAGTCAGATATTGAAATCATCAGATCAATGAGACCCAAAGATAAGCCTTTACACTCATTTTTGCTGTTACTCATAACTTTTTCCAACCAAGACCGTTTTTTCTAAAACAGTCATGTGACCAAAAGCTGCTGTGTGACCTCCCAGTCTACAAACTCACAAAGCACATATTCTTGTGAGTGAAAGCACACTGACCACAATGAAGGTAGTAGCTGTTGAATTCTGAGTGCTCACTCAGTATTCACTGTGCTAATGAGAAAACTGAATCTGCAATGGAAGCCATCATTCGATGGCCACATAATGATACAAGGACGAAGGTAGAATGTAAAGCCCTTGCTGGATCCATTCTATTCACTCACTTCCCACTTTGTAAGAGAAACAACAGTCAGGAGTGGAGGCAATGAATTAAAACTGTCTCCAGTCTGTGGTATCTATGGGGCATGATCAAATTGTTAGTATTTCCCAGGAAGTATGGGATATCTGAAGACATAGATCTCTGTGAGTCTTGTCTCAGAGATAAACTCAGCTCACTGCTGCCTCTCAGTTTTCCAAACAAGCGACCCTAGTGAATGAAGAAGCAGCATTCCCTGCTTAAACGTGAGCACCCATCTTGCTTTATATTCGGTTACTAGCTGTCATATACACATCACAGCAACTCTAACATAAGAACCCATAAATGTAGTATTACATCCACTTTCTAGACCAAAGGTCCAGGCTAAGATGACCACATACCAGGGGGAAGCGACAGAACAAACACCAGTTCTGTTGACTGTCACTCCTCTACAGCATCAGGTCCCTTGGCAGCGCCTCCTTACTGGGGCTGGATTTTCAAAGAAGCAGTTACAAAACAATTTTCTCCGTCTGTTTCATGGACTTTTTGTAAAAGGCAAAAGATTTATGCGATCTGAAGATTCCCCAGTTTCGTGGATTTTTGATCTCTGAGATGGAGAGAAATAGTGAGGTTGTATCTTCTTAATTATAAATAACTCATTTCTAAAGCACTTCTCTCCCCCAAACATACTTTCCTTTTGAGAGAATTCAAAAAAATTCAAAAACCTTCTAGCTCTATGTCTCACTGTACAAATAAAAAAGTTATAATACACTGTCTGTAAAGCATTAGCACGTATAATTGCTATTGGAATTAGCCAGACTTCTACCTACCAATCAAAGGTCATCGTTTTCCTCTTGTTCTTTTTGGAACACAGGCTGACAGACTCCTTCGACTGCAACAAGCAGCTGAATTTTACTTAATGAACATTGTTGAAATTCATACTTTTGTGGGCATTGCCAGTTTTAATAGCAGAGGAGAAATCAGAGCCCAGCTACATCAAATCAAGGGTGATGAGGACCGAAGGCTGCTGATTTCGTATCTGCCCACCACTGTGTCAGATGAAGCAAAAGCCAGTGTCTGTTCTGGGCTAAAGAAAGGATTTGAGGTATGTAGAATATATTGCCATTACCATCACCATCCTTGCTTTCATCTTGCCTCTGAGGTGACTTCTAAAAAGGGGTGATCTATTATCTGTGGTATGACAGCTTTGGCTGTTGAATAATGGTAGATCACCTTTAAAGTCAGAAACCATTTCTTGTTCGCCATTGCATTCCCTATACATAGCAAAGTCACTGACATATCCTAGATGCTTAATAAATTCCACTAGCATAATGGTTCAAGCCTATAATCCAAGCACTCAAGAGGCTGAAGTAGGAGGATCACCGTGAGTTTGAGATCAGCCTTGGCTACGAAGTGAGTTCCATGTCAGTCTGACCTATCATGAGATTCTGCCTCAGAAAACAAAAACAAACAAACAAAAACATCCAATAAATAAATTCCAAATAAATTCTTGTTGAAATAATGAACAAATAAATCGGTCACAATAGCTATGGCTAAGGGGCTTAAATATCATCTGAATTCATTCTAATCTGTTCCTATTTATTCTGAAACAATCCCAGCTGTGACCCTTGTTGCCCTTGGATTTTCAAGTCAAAATTAGCACATCAGGTCACATAATAGATTACAAACACAGAAGAATCAATTAACATCAGAGGTGTTGTCGTAGTCAACTTGCTCTGTTGCTGCGCAGAAAGAACCCAAGCAAAAGCGGCTTGTGGAGGAATGGGTTTATTTGGCTTACGGACCCGAGGGGAGACTCCATCCTGGCAGGGAAAATGATGGCATGAGCAGAGGGGTGGACATCACCTCTGCCACAGCACTGCAAACAGCGAAGGGAAGGTGTGTCAAACACTGGCAAGGGGGAGCTGGTTTATAACCCCCATAAGCCCGCCCCCAACAACACAGCTCCAGCGAGGTTGTAAAACCCAAACTGCCATCAGATGAGGATCTATCAATCAGAACTCATTCATTGGTTTGTGGGGGACACCTGGATCAAACATGACACATGTAGCTTAGCATTCATGAACCTCAAGAACAAACAAACCATGGGCCTTGGTTTGTGTGCGTTGATCTGGGGAATGGCTAGGCATTCAGTTTTTTCAAGCCTTCTCTTTTAATCCTAAAGTGTAGCCAAGGTTGAGAACCACTCTCCTTACTGGACACTGACTCTCAGAAGCAAGAGGCTCTTCCAATAACACACACCATATCTTCTAAGACAGATACTGTTCTTGGC
>PVHP010000662.1:9904-131905 GCA_004024765.1 Zapus hudsonius
GAGAGAGAGAGAGAGAGAGAGAGAGAGAGAGAGAGAGAGAGAGAGAGAAAGGGAAAGAGAGAGCGAAAGGGAGAGAGCGAGAGGAGGACCATCAGTGGGTCTGAGATGTAACATTAACTCAAGGCCCTTACCCCCAGACACCCACTTCCCCTAGCTAGGTCCCACTCCTAAAGGTTCCGCAGCCTGTCAGCACCAGCTGGGGACCAAGGATTCAAACAGGAGTCCATGAAGGACCTTTTATATCCAAACTCTAACAGTTTCCTTTAAAACTCACCATTGCGGTGGCACTGGTGACATTTAAGAAGTTGTGAAACAAGTGTATGAAAGCTCATTTTCTACCTTCAGCATTGGCTTTTGAACAGCTCTTATAAAAACGTCATTAATTAAATCCATTCTACAACCAATCTTTGTTTAAGAAGGAAAATTAATGACGAATTACTTTCATGATTCAGCTCTTAAAAGCCCATTTTATAACTTCTTTGTAGTCCCACTCCCAAAATCTGGGCATATGCAAATACAAAGATTAAAGGACAGAAGGGGTAGCATGCCCCAGCTCTGCCAGGGGGTCTCAGTGGCTTCCTGGGGCTCCTTGCTTGTGCCTTCTTTGTTCACAGAAAGACTGGGTGGAAGGTGCTTTGTGCAGATAGAGCGCTGACAGCTGGCTGTATGGCTTTAGTATGACCTTAACCTTGCTAGTTCAGAGCAGCTAAGCCTCAGACCAGGACACAAGTGCCTGCTTGGTGGGGCCAGCAGCTTCACGATCTAAGTAAAGAACTGAGCCTTGGACTGGACATTTGACAGGAAGGTGAGCTTTATTAGAGTTTTGCCAACTTGTTCTCATTCTCTTATTTCTACTCAACCACAAAACTTAGCAAATGCTCCTTGAACCTGCACTACACAACTTCGTTCATGAGACATTGCCATCACTCTACCTGCTGTGGGCTGCCCCTGTGAACTCCTTCGGCAGCATCATGAACTTACAGAGGCCGCAAGATCTTCAGCAGTGGAGTGCCTGGCTAGTCATGGGACCCCTCTTGCCCCTGACTCTCATGTCAGCCCAATCTTCAGTGAGCTGCCCCGTGGAAGAGCCACCAGACGTGGTGGATGCAGCTGTGGTTTATTTCTGATCCTCTCTGCACTCCCTCCCCTTTGCCCAGTTCCAGCACTCCACCCAGGGGACGCTTTTAGTTAGCAAGAACTCCTCACAAACACCTCCATGATTTCTCCTGACCTATGAGACTCTCGTTCGCTGGTGTCTCTTATCTGTCTCTTAGCTGGATGTCTCTTGTTCCCTGGTCTTTCCTTTGACCTACTTAAGGTTGTGTGCTGGCTGATAATCATCATTTCTCCAAAACCCAGCTATGTTCTTCCCACCCTGGGGACTGACCGAGATCAAGGGCAGATAGTTTAGACTCAAGAGTCAGACTGGGAATCAAGCCACTTTTCTTTGTCATATAGTGACATTTATTCAACCTTTGAGGCTTCTTTTTTTATTATAAAAGGAACAATATTGGGATTCCATGAGTAAGGACACTTAAAGAATGGAGTTTACAGTAGACACTCCCATGATTCCTCGTGGTGCAAGGCAAGTCTTGGATTTCTCAAGACGGTATATATGAATGGCTTAGGTTAGTCAGAACACTCCTCAGCCACAGTTACGTGGATATCCAGGCCTGCTGTGCTGTACTCTGACTTCCTGTTGGCCATATTTCTGAAAGGTTTCCCTTGGGTGTTACAGAGTCTGCTGTGCAGTCACCTAGCTATGCTGTCACTCGGCTGTTTCCCGAGGGTGAGGAAGCATGCACACAGGCTTGCTTTTGCTTCATGTCCCCTTTGTGTCTGAGGCCTAGGGCAGGAGAAGAAGCCCAAGGAGAGCTGAGGCCCTAACCACTCCCTTCCTTCCTGAGCACCTTGCTCACCTACTTCACTTCGAAAAGTTGCCAGGAACACTCAGAGGCACCTACTCTCTTCTTGAATTCCTTCTTTTAGGCTGCAAACTACACCTCAGCCAAAGAAGTGTTGTTAATAATGTAGCGGGCTGAGCTGGGGATTAGAATTTAGATAATACCCAGAAAAATTCCAGTGCACCTCAGAATTTAAGGAGTACCCGAATCCTTGTCTATAAAGTTAAAGAATTAAAATTATAGACTACCAGAGGATAAGGTATAGTGGGAGACTTTATCTCAAGGAAAAGGGGAGTTATAGAGATCTTCAGCCACCAGTGTGGAGAGAATATGTGGGAGAGGTTTTAACAAAATCTATGCTGTTCAGCTAAAGAAGCAGGAAAAGAAAAGATCATGAGAAGGAAAGGTTCATGTGGAAGAGAAATCCAGCCCCTCATTAATGGCTGTGGAGAGAGGCCCTTACCTGCGTCCTTCTGTTAGAGCATGTGAGGGAAGAAGAGGCAGAATTATCTGTTCAGTGAGTATTTCCTGCCCCAGGTGAGCAGGGAGACAGGTGGTTGGTTCATACCTGACCAGTCAGTTTTAGCACCTAGCTTTGAGCTCTAGCTAAACACCTCCCACTCAAGGGGAGGATGTCTATGGAGCCTACCTGAAACTGTCACAATAAAGTGCATGAGTCCAGAGTGGGGCACAGGAGCATACATGTCAGTCCTGGCCTGGGTTGCAGAATACCCTTGCCTTGTCCTTACACTTTCTTTGGTCTCCAGATGAGGATTAGAGAAACTAGACAGACAGCATTCTGCTTTGCAAGCCAAGCCTCATTTGAAGCTCTATCAGAAAGTGTTGTGTATGTATAACATGAGTCTTTCTCCCTCAGATACTTCCTGGCCCTGGCAAACATAGCCCCTCCCTCTTCCCCACAGGCGGATGCCCCAAAGCCAATCAGCAGTACCCTGATTAGAACCCACCAGTGGCTTCTCATCTTCCTTCTAGTCAGTGGAAAGCCTGCACTGTCTGCAAGACCTTACCTGACTCAGTGTCAAGTAGTTATCTTAGCACTCATTGTATTCCTAGCCTTGCCTTTCCTACACCTGGCCACACCAGCCTCTTGCTCACTTCTCTCTTCAAGAGGCATGGGCTCCCCAGCCAGTACCTCTCTTTCCCACAGCCTGCCATCCTCCCCCACCTATTCACAACTCAGCCTTTCTCCTCCTCCTCAGACCCTGCAGGGCGCTGTCCCACACTCAGGACTTCATCTTTGTACGGAATCTTTCTGCACTGGAGATGTAGGTTTTGCAACTCGACACTGTCTTCCTGAGGGTGGGTCAAGATGGCTCATCCCCAGTATGCAACCCTGGAGGCTTCCGGAAGGAGGGAGACAGTGAAGCGGAGTGCTTTGTGTGGCCTGGGGAGAGGCCATCTTGCTATTGTGAGTGTTTATTTCTTGTCATCCTGTGTCCTTGGCCCACTCATTTACTCCACAGATAGGTCAACCCTGGGTCATTTTCCAAAAGCCTTCTTTGTGCCAGGGTAGTGAGGAGAGCTACTTGGATTTCACCCACAAGTGTTGATAACCCACAGATAATCAGACAGGCAAGAGCTTATCCTGTCTCTCTCTGTGTGTGTGTGTGTGTGTGTGTGTGTGTGTGTGTGTGTGTGCGCGCGCGCGCGCACGCGCGCCTAGTGGGATAGATAGATAGGGGTGTTGCAAATTATATATATATATATTGCCAACATGGTCTAAACCTCTGACCTCTCCCTCTTCCCTAAACCCCTCCTGTGGCTGCAGGTTTTCTCAGCCCCCGCCCCCCCAAAAATCTTAAGATGTCTGTGCCTGTTTCACTGTGAGCAGCCTTGGCCTCTTGCAGCCTGTGAAACTGAGGCAGGTAATGAGGCTGTCTGGCAAATTTCTAGAAGGACCAGGATGGAGACTGCCCTGGGAGGGTCAGTGGCAGCTAATTACTTCACGAAGAGCCTTGGCACAACAATACCGGTGACTATAGGCACAATTCTGTGTTCTTTCTCCAACAAAGGCTGAGTAGCTTCTCAGTTTTGCCATTTTTGATTTTTTTCTTCTTTTTGAGACAGAGTGTGTCTGCATCAAGCCATTACTAGCAGGGCAGGTTTGAAGTGAGACTGAAGCTTTGAGGTTCGGGCTAAAAGGACACTGTCGGGCTGGGCCTAGGAGGCTAAAGGGGGCTGCGTGCCTGTGGTTTGCCCCTGCTTTTTGGACACCTCTTGCCTACAGTAAAGAGGAAATCGGGAGCTTTTGTAGCCCTTTGGAAACTTTCGCTAGGGGCTCTACATATGCTGGTGTCACATGGGTCATAGAGAAGAGAAATACCACACGCTTGGATTCTGCTTGAGACTCTTCATCTTAGCATTTCAGGCTGAGACCTGCAATGTTTGATATGAGCTGTGGCTTTTAACCAACGTGTGCCTACCTGGAAACTGGTGGCAAAGGAGGCTGTGCTCTGCCACCCTTGGGAGGGGACAAAGGAGGTGACACACAGCTGCTATCCCTAACAAAGGCTATCCGTTTGCAGTTTCCTTTTACCACCAGCGGAAGAGAATGCACAGATGTTAGAAGAGATGGGTAAATTAATGAAAAATTTGGTTTAAAGGCCCTTATAGATGGTGAGGCCATTGTATCACCTGACTCCTTTGCAGATGTATTATCCACTAAGCTTCAGGAAGGAAGTTCATATAGTTTTAAATAGCCACTTTATGCCTGTAACTCCAACTTGGAATCATTTTGAACCACCCAGAGACAACCTGAGTGCCTAGAAAAGTCAGGGCCATTGATATTTTTGCAGAAATCAGAAATGTCGGAGAGTTAGGGAAATGGGATATAGAAGTCTGCTGGCCCACCGTGAGTGAGTAATGGGCACCTGACCTGAAACCTGTAAATGAAATTGAGTTTTGGGCTGGAGAGATGGCTCGGCGGTTAAGGCACTTGCCTCCAGTGCCTAAGGCCCCTGGTTCAATTCCCCAGAACCCACATAAGCCAGACCCACAAGGTGGTGACCCTGGTGCTCGCTCTCTCTCTCTCTCTCTTTCTGCTTGAAAAATGAATAAATAAAATATTAATATTTAAAAAAAAGAAATTGAGTTTTGTGCCTGAAAACGTAAGGATGTTATGGAAACAATTTTCATTAATAAAACCTTTGCATACTACCATGATAGTCCAGAAACTTGTCATCCCAACTGGCTGTCGGTGATGGCTATGGCATTTGGCTTGTTTAGTTTACTCCTCTACATCAACAGTTGATAAACTAGGATTCCTGGCCAAACCCTGCCTGCCACCTGGTTCTGTGCTTCATGTCTCATTGGCACCAAGCCATGTCTGCTCAGCTGCCATCATGCAAGGCTGAGGAGTTGACCTTTCCAACCAGAAATGTTACCCTCTGACCCTTTCGAGAAAATGGTTACTGACCTGTAGTGCAGAGTACAGTTCTTCAGGCTCAGTACACACAGTACTCAGGGACCTCCATATTGGTGGGTGCTCTGCTTCAAGAAGCAGCAGCTGAAAGCCAATAGGCAACCCGTGCCATCTTCTTTATGAAACCCACTTAGTGTTTTGAGGAGGGTATTTTTCCATGGACTAGAGAGCCTGGAGAGTAGTATTTCCTTTTTTCTTTTGTCCTTCTGAGCTCACCAGATCCAGGATTTTGAACAATAACAACAAATCCAAGAGCTGATGTGATCCACCCATGCATACTGCCCACTATTTTTCTGGTTCTGAATGAGGTTGTGGGTGCTGAAGGACTCATGCTAGAGCAAGGGCTTCCAATGGAAATGGAGGCATTCCTCTCTGGGGCTTGTTCCCACTGTATGAGTTTACGTGAGAGGCAGAGCTGTGGAAAATCATTCTCAGAATTTATAGAAAAAAACGAGTTGTTTGTTTTTACATATGGGAAGTAGCTGGCTGCATGTGTTTTCTCAGCTTGGTCTCCACTAAGTAAATAAATAGATAAGCAAATGATAAATAAGCAAGCCAAATCCACAGAAATATTCTGGAGCCTGCCACTGCCGTGAACTCCTAAAGAGCCTCTAAACTAGACTTGATTTTTGAGTCAGAATAGATGCCTCCCATAAGATTCTGCCAAACCTTCACCTAGCCAGAAAGAGCTTTGCAGGCTCTGCCTACTTATTCAGTGACCTCACAATAGGACATGTGACAAGAATGGAGTTGAGAGCCATCTCTTGTATTAGATAAAGCAAGGTTTTACTGTATGTGTGTTGGCTTGTATAGTGATCATCTGTCTCTAAGTGGGCATCCCCCACCTTCTTAGGAAAGGATCCCCTTTCAGCTCAAAGGTTCCTCCCAAGATTAGCTCATAGCGCATTGGGAGCTTGTTGTGCTTAGCACTGTAAGTGAATACAAATTCCCTGGCCAACAGGCAAGTGCCCATCTTTAGAGCTGAGTCTGCCTCAGGAAATTTTGGTCCTTAGTACTAATTCTACCCTCTGGGGTGACCCAGGATAAACCAGCTCAAAGGCATACTCACAGTCCCCACAGCTCTGTCATTTCTAAGACTCAGGTCTCCCACCTCTTTACCTGGTCTTGTGTGGTTTGGGTCCAAAGTGTTGATGCTATTTGGATGGTTTCCTTAGTATGGCATGTCCCTTTGAAGACAGGTTCAGATTACATGTCACATTCACCGTGTTGTGATTTGTCCAGACTGGGTGGATGGTTACTCTTTATTCAGTGGAAAACAAACAAGCAAATCTTTTCATCTATCTGCAGTAGAATTTACCAAGAACTCCATGAATCAGAGTTGGGCAGCTTGATGAGCATTACAGAGAGGATGTATCTGTACACTCACAGCCTAGTCAGGAAGTACATGATACCAGGGACTGGATACCTCCACCCATCACCAGCCTCCTGTCCTCCCCATCTACCAGCATGGATGGATCAATTGTGTTTGCTCTTGAATTTAAAATAAATAGAATCAAACATGATTTGTTTCTGTGTGTGTCCAAATTGTTTCTAATATTGTGCTTGTGAGTTACACACTGATGTTGCAAGGTTGTAGTGTTTTTTTGAGTTCCACTGTTCCCTGGTGTTATCAACTGTTCTTTTAAAAGTAGACTTAAATTTTAGAGCAGTCTTATAGGTTCATAGCAAAATAGAGCAGAAGATGCAGAGATTTCCTAAGTAACATGTTCCTTCACATGCACAGCCTCCTTTATGATCAACAACCCCTACTGCTGGAGTACATTTTTCACCACTGACATTATATCGCCCAGTGACCATTGTTTACATGAGGGTTTACTCTTGATGTTGTACATTCTAGATTTGGACAAATGTAACACGTGTGCACACACATCTTTATAGTATCATACATACAGAGCATTTTCACTGCTGTAAAAATTGTACTCCAGGGCTAGAGAGATGGCTCAGCGGTTAAGGCACTTGCCTGCAAAGCAAATCTGGTTTTGGTATTAGAGTAATGCTTCAAGTATTCCCTCTGCTAGAAGTGATTCTAACAGAATTGATATTATTTCTTTCTTAAAGGCTGTAGTATTCATCACTGGTTCTATTTTGATATGGTGCTTCCTGTTAAAGCTTATTATTGACTAAATTTATTTACTACAGAGAGATGTTTATCCCACCAAGTTCTTTTCTGAGTTTTGAAAGATTATGTCTTATAAGGAATTATTCTGTTCCTCTGGGTCATCAAATTTGTGGATACTGGGTTGTTCATAATCTTTATTTTTCTGATGTTCACTGGGCATGTAGTGATGACCCTCTTTTGTTTCTGATATTAGCAGTTTGTGCCCCATCTTCATATTTTTATCCCAACTAGATGCTTATGGAGTTTATTGATCTTTTTTAAAAAAAACTCACTTTTGGTTTTAATTGATTTTCTCTATTGATTTAGTGTTTCAATTTTATTGATTTTCTGCTATAATTTTTAGTATTTCTTTCCATCTTACATTGGAATTAATTTCTTCTCCCCTCACCCCAGTTTCCTAAAGTGGAAGCTGGGATCATAGACTAGAAACTGAAATTATTAGCTTTAGAACTTTCTTCTTTTCTAATATATGCATCTAATGCTCTATTTTTTTCCCCAAGCATTGTTTTCACTGTATCCTACAAGGTTTTAGTATATTATACTGTCGTTTTCACTAAAGTTCAAGACATTTTAAATTTTTACTTGAGTCTAGGGAGGCACACAAGCATGAACAACTGAGTTATGACCCTCAGCGCCCACCTAAATGCTGGGCAGGAATGGTGCGACCTGACGGGGATCTGAGGGCTTGGAGGCTGAGATGGGAACCCTGCAGAAAGCTAGTAGCTAGACTAGCGAAATTGAAGCTCTCTGGGCTCATGTGAGGTATTCTGTTTTAAAGAAGGTGGAGAGCAGTTGAGAAAGACATCCAATGTCAACATCGGGCCTCCTGCACTTGAACACATACGTGCACCCACACAAGTGAACATGTACGCATACAGGCATATATTCCTCACCCATAGACATGGACAATTTTTCACTTTGAGGTTTCTTCAACCTGATTTTTACTTAGAAGTATCTTAGTAAGTCTCCAAGTAGATTGGGTTTTCTCATCTGTGTTTTTGTTACTAATTTATTGTTTAATTCCATTGTGGTTGGAGATTAGACAATGTTTGATTTCTAGCCTTTTAAATTTCTCAAGATATATTTTAAGGCTCTGAATGTCACTGTCTTGGTGAATGTTCTCTGTGAGCTTTAGAAGAATGTATAATCAGCTGCTGTTGAATGTTGTGTTTCGTAGGTGTCACCTCTTGCCCATCGATTGAGGATACTGCTGAATTTAACTGTGCCCTTACTCATTTTCTGCTGTTTGGATCTATTCATTTTTTAAAATACTTTTATTTATTTATTTGCAAGTAGAGAGAGATAGAGAGAAGAGAGGCAGACAGAGAGAATTGACACACCAGGGCTAAACTCCAGATGCATGTGCCACTTTGTGCATCTGGCTTTACATGGGTACTAGTAATCAAACTTGGGTTGTTGATCTTTGCCAGCAAGCAACTTAACTGCTCAGCCATCTCTCCAGCCCCAGGAGCTGTTCATTTCTGATATAGGGGTTTTAAGACTAAAGTTTCCAACTATAACAACAGATTTACCTATTTCATATCACTGTTCTATCAGTTTTTGTCTTATGAATTGTGATACTCTGTTGTGAGGCACATGTAAATTAAAGATTTCTATGCATTCTTAGAGAGTTGACTCTTTTGTCATTATAATGTTTCTCTTTATCCCTGATAACACTATATGCTCTGAAGTGGCTCTGTCTGAAACTGGTATCTCCATTCAGCTATTTCAACCTATTCGTGTAGATTAAATGTGTGTTTCTTGTAGATGGCACACAGTCGAGTCTTGTTTTTAAATCCACTCTGACACTATCTCTTTTGATTTGTATACTTGCGTCATTGACAAAATGATTAGTGATATGGTTGGATTAAATTCTACCATATTTGTTACAGTTTTTCTGGTTTTATACTCCTGTGGTTTTTCTTTTTGTTTTTTCCAGGTAGGGGGTAGGGTCTCCCTCTAGCCCAGGCTGACCTGAAATGCGCTCTGTAGTCTCAGGGTGGCCTCAAACTCACAGTGATCCTCCTACCTCTGCCTCCTGAGTCCTGAAATTAAAGGCATTTACACACTAGGTTTTACTCCATTTTGTCTCCTACATTTTTCTGTCTTCTGGAGGCTTAAGTGAACTTTTTTATGACCCCACATTCTTTCTTAGCATAAGTAGTTCTACCTCTTCTGTTACTCTTTTTAGTCATTGCCCTGGAGTTTTCAGTATATACTTGTAACTAGTTCAAGTTTACTTTCAAATAACCTGATACTGCTTCATGGGCAATAAGAGTATCTTACAGCACAAGAAAATCTTTATTTCTCCTTCCTGTTCCTTGTATCATTGCTGACATGCATTTCCCTTCTGCATGGGCATATATAACTGTGTACACAGACACACACACATGCATAATCAGATTTATTGTTTTCCTTATATGTTAGTTACTTTTCTTACTATGACCATACCCAAAAAGAAGACTTTATTTTGACTTACATTTCAAGAGGATAGAGTCCATCACGACAGGGAAGGTGGTAGGACTATTAGGTGGCTGGTCACGTTGCATCCATAGTCAGGAAGCAGAGCATAGACAGGAAGTGAGAATGGTCTTTTCTAAAACCTCAAGGCTCACTCACCCTAAGTGACCCACTTCCTCCTCCTCCTCCACCTCTTAGGGTTCCACAACCTCCCAAAATGGCGCCACCAACTGAAGATCAAATGTCCAACATATGAGTCTATGGGGACATTTCACATTCAAACCATCACATCTTGTTTTAAACAAACTAAACTGTTAGGTTGACTAAAAATGAGAAGTGTGAAAGGTTTATCTACTTTTGTCCTCACTCCCTTGCCCATTACACTGAGGGCCCTCCTCACTGTGGGTGTCGGGAATCAACTGTGGGGCCATGAATAAACAAACCAGCTGGTTCCTGTGGAGAAGACAATGCCTTACAGTATGTCTTCCCATCCTGTGGCCTGTGCTTCTTTCTGCCCTCTCTTCCATGATGTTCCCTGAGCTTTGAAAGGTGCATTGTAAGTTGCCTTTAGTGTTGAGCTCTTGGCAGCCTCTGATTTTCTGCTTTGATGAATTTCAAGTCTTTTCAGTGTCTGTCATCATCTCTCCTGGCAGACATAATAGAGATGACTTGTCTCATGCTAGGCAGTGCTAGTTAGTTGGCTATCTTTCCTTGTCATTATGATGGCTCCTGGGTCTCCCTAGTATTCACGGCAATCTGTATAAAGCAGGTTCTCTAGCCAGGAATGAGACTAGCATGTATCAAAGGGGATAAACATATACATTTAGAAAACTTTTGATGGGCATAACCCCCCCCCCTTTTTTTTTGTTTTTTGAGGTAGGGTCTTGCTCTGGTCCAGGCTGACCTGGAATTCACTATGTAGTCTCAGGGTGGCCTTGAACTCACGGCAATCCTCCTACCTATGCCTCCTGAGTGCTGGGATTAAAGACATGCACCACCATGCCCAGCTCATAACCTCCTCTTTTAGCCAAAGAACAGTGGGAGCTTCCTTGTAGGGTCTAAGACCTTCCAAGCCATAGGCTTCTGACTTATTTCTCAGTACCAGACATGAACTTCCTCCCATTGAGCAGGGGTATATGATTACCCCCATAGCTTATATGCCAATATTGCACAGGTGGGTACATCTTGGCTGGCTGGTTGATTTTGTAGTTTGCAGGATTCACTAACACTGTTGATGATTCCCCCATCCCCGCAGTTTGCATAGTGCTTTCCAGCACTATGACAGCTACTTGGCAGGGAGCTGACCTCCATCTCAGTCCCGACTGTTTTTAGTTCCTTTCCCCATTGCTGTGACCTGACAAGAAGCAATGTAGGAAGGAAAGGCTTATTTCCACTTATAATTCAAGGTTATGAGCTAGCTGGTCATATTCAGCCCACAGCAGGGAAGCAGAGATCAATGAATGCTGATACTCAACCAGCTCTCTCATTTTTATACAGTCCAGGACCCTGGCCCAGGGAATGGTGCCTCCCAAAGATAAAGTGAGTTTTCCCATATCCGTTAACCTAATTGAGATAATCCCTCTTAGGCATGCCCAGAGACTCATTTCCTAGAAAGTTCTCTGAGTCTTGTCAGGTCAGCAATCACAGTTGTTTTTATCTTTTTCAAAAAGATTTCCTTTGCTACTCCTTGCCAGACAAATCTTCTGGAAAGAAATTCCCTCAAATTCTGTGTGTCTAATTTTTGTTTCTCTGTGCTGTTGAAGAATAATTTTGGAGAATGTACAATTCATTCTCTTTCCCTCCCTCCTTTGTTTCATTGCTTTCTTCTTGCTTATATGGTTTTGAGAACTCAGGTGTAATTCTTTCTTTTGCCATTTTTATGTATATAGGTAGGGCCCCCTCCCCATGCTCTCCAGGCTGTCTTTATGGATTTTTTCCCCATGTTTGCTTTTCTAGAGTTTGACAATGATGTGCTGAAGTGTAGTTTTTCTGCCGTTTATCTTGCATAGTATTTTGTAAGTGTCTTATCTGTGGTTTTGTATCTGACAGTAAGTGGAGAAATTTTTAGCTGTTACTGTTTCAGATATTTTTCTTGATTCTTCCTTTCTTCTGGTAGTCTCCTTGTATGTATGTATCAGTTCTTTAAGTCCTTGTTCTTGGTTATATGCTGTTCTGTTTGTTTTTCTTCAGGTTTTTTTCTCCTGATTTTATGTTTTTTAAGTTGCTTTGGTGATAAGCTCAGAAATTCTTTCCTCAGCCATGTCCCATCTCCTTACAATCCTTTAGAGGCAGGCTTCATTCCTGTCACTGCGGTTTTGATTACTAGCATGTCTTTTTATGGTACTTACTTAGAATATCCATCTCTTGTGATTTCATTGCCCATCTGTTCTCGCACGCTGTCTACTTTATTCATGAGCGCTGTAACAGCTCAACAGCAATTGTTTTAAATTCCCAATCCGTTAATTCCAGAAACAGTTGTCATATCTCAATATGGGTGTGGTGCTTTTCAACCTGTGTTTGTTTTGGTTTTATTTGCATTTTAATATGACTTGGCTTTTTCCTCTCAGTAGGCAGTCATGTCCCACTGTTTAAAAGGAATGACTGTAAATATTGTTAGTGAAGTGGAGGTCAGATGGAGGGGAAGGTGGTGTGATGCTGTAGAGTCCTATTGATAACTGGAATTCGGGTTCCTAACCAATGCACCTATATATGCCAACATACTGATATGATATAAGAATTTTAGGGTGGCCCCAGATTCATATTTTATGATTTCAAACAATTCAAGTGCACAGGCCAGAGGCTAACGTTTACAGGTTTTATTGGATTATAGAAAGAACTTAAGAAGAAGATGGTAGCATGAGCTAGGTTCCCAGAAATGAGGAAGCCCAGAACTTAAGGAAGTGAAGGAGACAAGAAAAAGCTACCTTCTTTCAGGAGTTTAGTTAGGGACAAGCCCAAACAGAGAACAAGGAGATACCATTTTGTCCATCTTGGAAAAATGAAACTTGGGTCTGACCTCCCTCTCTCCAGGATGGCTGCCAGTGACAAGCCCAGGTTCTTTAGCTCATGTTCTCTGGGTCAGCCTTCGTAGTCCACCAACCAATCAGATCTTGACTGCTCCTAGCCCCTTGAGTCTGAACCAATCAGGTCTCTGCTTACACACCTGAGCCTGATAACAAGGCTCACCCTCACTGAATGTCTGATCCATCTAAAGGAGCTTACCCACATGGCCTGGCCCCTACTCTCTTTCCCTTTTGCCTTGTGACCTGGCCTGATTATCCACAGCTGAGAAGGAAGAATACTTATTTTTACTTGGGTACTTCTTGTCTCCTGTGTCATGCTTTGTGGGTATCTTATCACTGATCATATGAAAGATTTAACTTTGATCTCTGAGTTTTCACCACTTCTTAAGCCTCTCTGGTCTGTTAGTTGAAAGGGCTTTGTTAGGGTCCGAGGTCAACCACCCCTCAGAAGGACAGAGGACACATGCAAGTCACACAGCGAGGTTTATTTCCAGCTAGCTGGGGTCCAAGTATCTGCCCAGCACAGCGGGTTTCAATATGGACCCTGAGCATAGGGCTCTAGGGGTTTTTATATTTTCTTTTAACAGCAAGCATGAGTTACACAGTAATTTTCCACAGTCCTTGGGGTTACCTATTCTGGCCCACTCCCATCACCCATATCTTGGTGGTGGGGTGAGATAAATTCCAGGACCCATTCCTCAAGATAAACATTTGGTCTCGTGACACAACCACCCGGAATCCCTTTCATCTAGTTAGGTAAGATTAGCCAACTGCCACCCTTGTTCCTCATTTCAGTAATTCATTCCAGTAAGTTTCTGCCCAGGCCCCCCCAGGCCATCATGGCTGCTGTCAGGCTAAGTTACTATGTGCCTAACAGTTTCTATGTGCGATCTTCCCCTGTGTATATGTGACTTCTAGATTAGCCTCACAGAATTTTGATTTCTCCCTAAATAAACTCAATTATCAATAATTTATTCTTCTCGAGTCCAGTTTCAATTCTTTGTTAAAAATAGGATAAGGACCCAAAATTGAGATTCACAAATTTGGGAGACCCACCCCTGAGCTCCAAATTTGCATCAGAAGGGACGCAGAGCTCTAGCCCCTGGATCCCTAAATAAAGAAGAGTTCCAGCCTGTGAGAAGGCAGGAACAAGGTAAAGGCCAGAATGTTCAAGGACACTGCTGGCTTTCATTTTAGAAGCCCTGTCTCCTTAAACTGCCTCAGGGTAGCTAGGACCCAGTCTTCATAACCTTGAGACTCTTGCTGGGAACACCATCTGTGTACTTCTTACTCTTCACCTTATGCTTAGTTGGGTCAAGATGTCCACAGGGGACTGGAGTTGGGTGCTCCCCTTGTCCCCATGGGTTAGGCTCTGGTTATCTAGTTCCCCCAGGACCAAACTTAAGATCAGAGTGTTCTGGCAGATCTTACAAGGGTTCCTTTTTACCATATGCAGTGGCATAACCTGAGGCAGGAGGATAGGAGTTCAAGGGCAAACTACCTGTATCAGGTTCACAATAGAGGGCTGAGCCTGTTTTCATGGGCAGAAGGTTTTTTTTTTTTTTTTTTTTTTTTTTTTTTTTTTTTTTTTTTTTTTTTTTTTTTTTTTTTTTTTTTTTTTTTTTTTTTTTTTTTTTTTTTTTTTTTTTTTTTTTTTTTTTTTTTTTTAAACACCAACACAATGGCATGGTTCTGAGTGGGAGGGAATGAAGGCAGAAGGGTACCAAACTCAGGGCCAAGAGGAAAGGGGCAAGCTGAAAGAAACTGAAAATAAAATCCAGGTTGAAGAATAGCAACCGAGTGAGAGGGAAGGAAACTGAAGCAAGAGCAAATGGGAAGGAGTAGAGTAAGGGAGAGAGACAGAAAGGAGGGATTGCACACATCTTAGGAGAGCGAAGCGAGGGAGTGTGAGGGAGGTAGAGAGGGTTTTTTAAAAATATATTTTTATTCATTTATGAGCAAAGAGGGGGAGAAAGAGAAAGGAAAGGAAGAATAGGCACTCCTGAGCCTCTTGCCACTACAAATAACTTCAGATGCATGTAGCACATTGTGCATCTTGCTTATGTGGGTACTGGGGAATCAAGCCCAGGCTGCTGGGGGCTTTAAGTGCCTTTCACTACTAAGCCATCTCTCCAGCCCTGGGAGGGACTTTCATCTCTTTGAAGGAAAGGAAAAGTGTGTGTGGAGGGGGGATAAGGAGGTGACTGCACTGTATGGGGTGCTGGGGAAGAAGACAGACTGTAGTCAGGAGGTTACCAAGCTAGCTGGACTCCCTGCTCCACTCTATAGGAAAGAGGCCAGAACCCACAGGTGATGACAGCCTGGAGGGCTATTTTCTCTGTCTGCTCAGGTTCTGAAAGGCTTAATTATCATAACAGAGGGTTAGGATTCTAAGATCTCAGACCCAATCTGAGCAAACTCTGAAGGGGGAAAAGTCAACTGTTTGAAGTCTCAATTTCCATAGCAAGAGGTAGTTCCAGAGCCAGAGTGTGGCTGTTGGAGATGGGAAGGTGGGCAGAGAAGATGAGAGGAGGGGTGGTGTGAGATTCTTACATCCTGGACTGCCTAGAGGCATAGTGTCTCTTCTGCCTTTTTAATAGAAAAGACTGATAGACCTTTCCCAGGTAAAGTTCACAAAGCTGTGGCCCTTGTGACTGGTCCCCAAGGACTCGCCCTCTGAAATATGGCCCTGCTAAGCCTCCAGTATTTCTCCAGTGAGGAGTCCCTGCTTGGACTTGCTTCTGGGAGGTAGCACTGCTCCTCTGGTGGAGAGTTGGAATTTCCAATATGTACCTGCCACTTTTTACAGATTTAAGAAATATACATGTTCCTGCCATTTGTTCAGCTTCTCTGTTGTTGTTTTGTTTTACTGTTGAGAGAGAGAGAAAGAGAGAGAGAGAGAGAGAGAGAGAGAGAGAGAGAGAGAGAGAGAGAGAGAGAGAGAGAGAGAGAGAGAGAGGCAAATAGTGTGTGTGGGCACACCAGGACTTCCTGCCACTGCAAAGGAACTCCAGGTATATGCAGTGCATTTGACTTGAAGTGGGTACTGGGGAATAGAACCTGGACTGTCATGATACAGTAAATGGTAAATGATACAGAAAGAATTTTGGAATTCCCCCTCCTCCTCCGAGTTCGTGTCCTCTGATGCAAAAAGAATTATACACAGGGACAGAAGTAGATTTTAATTACACACATTTATTCTAATTTATTAATTTAGGAAAAGGGGGATTGGATGGGGAAGCCTCCCAGTCACCACATGGGAAGTTATAGAGTTCTCCAGCCACCAGTGTGGGGAGAACACGTGGAGAGTTTAACAGAACTTAAGTTGTTCAACTAAATAAGGAGCAGAAGAAAAGATTTAAAAAAAGAGCTCCCATCATAAGGAGAGGTTCATGAGAGAAAAAGTCTGGAGCCTGCCCCCACCTCAGCCAATGGCTGGGGTGGGGTTGGCCTTACCTTTCTTAAGGCCTGGATCAGAGGTTCTTGTACTCCATTGCCATGTGGAGGAAGAGACCAGCTTCCTCTAGGGAAATTAATTTAAGTTCTCCCCAGGTGAGTCAGAGAGACAGCTGATTGGTTCATATTTGACCAATCAGTTTGAGCACCTAGGTTATAGTTCTAACTAGACACCTCCCACTCAAGGGGAGGGGTGGTCCCTGCAGACGCTTGACCTGTCACAGTCAGGCTTTGCAAGCAAGTGCCTACAACCTGAGACAAAGCTTTTTCTATATGCTATAAAGATGGTGTCATTGTGACTTCAGCTTCTCAGGTACCAGGTTGGAAACTAGGAGTTGCCCTCTGATCAAATGTTGTTTGTTCACACATCTTGTACATCCAGGTCATAAAAAATGTGGAATTTGTATTTAACTAAGAGATCTGATCCAACTGCTATTTGGTTTCATCTTTCTTCTTGTTACTTGATTTTAGCCTTATTATAGGAATTTGCAGTTACCTACCAAATTGAAAGTTTTTTGTGTTCATGTGCCAGCCTTTGGCATCCTGAGGAATAAGCTGTCTTCCATATTATTGTCCCTTCTATTGAGAATAGAAGTACCCTAAGCCCCTCCCCCTTCTAGAGTTATCCAACATACAAATCATGGTATACAGTTTCCATACTGGCAAAATTTTAATTAAAAAAAAAGTTTGTGTGTATGTGTGTGTGTGCGCGGTGTATGCCCTTGTGGTATCCCATATGTTTGAGGCAGTTAGGGTGATTGGGCCCCAAAAGTAAACAGCAGGAATGTTTTGGGGCCTGCCCTTGCAAACTCCACTTTGCTAGAGATCAGAGGAGAATCTGGCTTCTCCTTATCTCTTGCCTAATCTGTTTGTCCATAAACAACCTGTCATACATAGTCAGCCACACACCGCTGGGATGAATCTCCAACCAGGCACAGTTTTGGGAGGAAAATATTTATTAAAGTAACAGATCCAGAGGAAATTTAATAATGAAGAAAAAGGCTGGCCCCCTATTACAGATCCAAGCAGAGAGAGAACCCCATCACCAGCACCTGTGCAAAGCAAGCACACTCCAAACATCAACTAGAAAAACAGCAGGAACTTCAGGCCTGTGCTCAGTCTGCTCTTTGCATATGTATAGCTGGAATTTGACATACTTAGAAATATCTTAGGACTGGACCCTATGAGGACAGGCCTAGGTGACACCTTCTTCAGCCAGGAAGCTGGAGAAAAACTGATAAACTCTTGAATCTATTGGGGGACATCCATTCAAATTACCACACAACCTAAGTCCCTCTCTAGGAAGGAATTCCCTTTTCCTAAAATTAAGGTGTAAATATGATCCTGAAATTTGTGTTGGTCAAGCTTCTAATCGTGTCATGACTGGCCTCTTCTTGAGTCAGGTCCTAACCTAGACCAATCAGCCCTCTTTCTAGCTCACCCATCACAATAAGGTTATATATAGATCCTTACCAGGTGGGCAAAGTCTCTTTTGTTGTCTTTCCATCTCTCCTGAACTTCCAGGTTCCTGTTCTGGTAAGCCAGGCTGAACAAGACAAGGGAATACCCCAATCCCTACTCCCATGGGCACATGGTGGGAGGTCTCTGTACTTTCTTCTCTTTTCTCTCTAAATCCCATTTCATGTTTCTTCCAGGCCCATGTTCACTTCCCACATGGGCTGTCAGACCATGTGGGTGTATCCATTTCCCTTCCTTTGGTTCTGTACTTCCAAGGATAAAAATAATGATTTAATAAATATCCTTCTCAGTCTTGCTTTATCCTAAAACAGGCATGAGCTCAGACTTTAGAGTTCAACTCTAAAACCTGGTTACATATTCACCTCTGGATAGGGCCACTTGCCTATAGTTGTAGGAGTAGAATGTCAGGTGTATCAGTTCTTACTCTTCTACCTGGTCTTGTTTTCACTGATTCCAGAGCTTGTGGGGGTTCCATTGATTCTCCAGTCTCTGCTCCCCTGGAGGACTGCCAGTACATGCATGCATAACCACCACACCCTGATGTTTTACAGGAACTTAAGCAGTCTCAGCCCTCCATTCCACAGGCCCTCAATGCTTGTAGGAGCCATACCAAACTGCTAAACCATCTCTCTAGCCCGACATTTTTTAAATAAAAATTGGGTTTATAATTATCAATTAAGAATGATGTGTTCACTGAGTAGGTGCTGTGCAAATGGGGTTTTCTGACTTTTTAACATTAAAAAATTTAACATTAAAAAAATCAAGTGCACTAAATAAATTATTGTGCATTCTTGTGCTGAATCGCTGTTGTGCTGGTGTTGAAAGAGGGAGGGAGATCTATATGCAGTCATTGAATGAGTTGATGTCAAAGCAAAGTAAAGCATAGTGTGACAAATATGCTACCACTAGGGGCTGGAGAGATTTTCAGTGCTTAAAGGTTCTTGGTTGAAAAGCCTGATATCCCAAGTTCAAATCCCCAGTACCCATGTAAAGCCAGATGCACAAAGCGGCATGTGCAACTGACATGGTGTGTCCATTCATTCTCTCTCTCTTTCCCTCCCTCCTTCCTCCTTCCCTACCCCTTTCTTTCTCTCTCTGCTTGCAAATAAATAATTAATTTAAAATAATACACTGCACTTGTATCATGTGTGTAGGTGTACATATGTGGTGCATGTTTATGTATGTGCATTTGTGTGGAGAATATCTTATTTGTCCCTGGAAAGCAGCATTTTAACAATTTGATTGTTGGTGAGGAGATTAGCTAAAAATCTAGAAAGCAGTCTTGGGATTTGTGTTTTACATTTACATTTTGCATCTCTCTTTATTCCATTACTTGTCTTCTACACCTACATCGTTTTGAGCAATTGAGTATATTTCATTGAGTGAGCAATGCTGTAATTTATTTAAGCAATCCCTTCTGCTATGCATCTGGCTCTAATTTTTCTCAAGTGTGCCCAACACTGAAATGAGCATCTTCAGAGCTAAGTCTTGTCACACGCTTGGATTTCCTTAGGATACAGACCCTGGGCATGACATGCTTGGATCAGAAGGGAATTCCAGGGCTTTGATGTTGGATGGGAATCACCAAACTATCTGCACTGAATTTATTTGTATCCCCAGCCAAAGTGGCAAGGTGCCGTTTCCCTGCTCACTGGCCACCACTGTGAGCTGCCTTTATGTCATCCATGCTAATGCAACAGGCAAAAAGAACAAAGAAAGAAACTTTCTATTTAAAATTATATTTCTTTGATTTTCAGTCATGTATAACATTTCAAAATGTGTTCAATGCAGTTTTCTTTTCTTTTTTGTGAGCACCGATTTGCCCTTGGACAATTTTCTCTTTAAATACTTATATTTTATTCCCACTGTCATTTTTAATTTATATAGTAAGGATATGAAGCCTTTATCTCTCATAGTCAGCAAATAATTTTCTAGTTTTCTTTGCTTTTTATTTTTGTTTTTAACACACAGGATTTCATATTTCTTTAGCCAAATCTTTATTATTATCCTTTGAGATAACTGTCTCAGCTCAAATTTAAACATCTATAAATATTTTCTTTTTGGATATTCAAGGTTTATTTTCTGGCATGTTTTTAAATCTTATGGAACTTATTTTGTCAAATATGTAGAGTTGTTTTAAATGACTAGCCAATTTTAATCACATCTTCTGATTATTCCTAGTATATGGGAAAACCAATGATTATAATGAATCTATTTGAAAATCCACAGCCTTTCTCAATTTTTTATACCAAAAGAGAAAATGTGTATATTCTAATTTATTTTATTTCTTTGGCTCTCATTTTAAAAACAGCATTAAGTCATAGTATAAAAATTCTGAAATTTTTAACTGAAATTAACCTGATAGTTGCTTCTTTTCATTTATTTTATTTTATTTTATTTTATTTATTTTATTTTATTTTATTTTTGAGAGTTAGTATTTCATTATGCAGCCAAAACTGGCCTTAAACTCATGATCCTCCTGCTTTAACCTCCTAAATGTTAGGATTACAGGCATGCACTACCACATCTGGCTCTCCTCTTAATTTTCTTAATTACAATATCACCTTATTGAATGATTGCTTGGTCGTATACAGAGCAATGAGTCTCACTGTGACATTTTCATGCATCTTCACTCTCGTCGTTCTTACTCTCCACCCTCGCTGCCCTCCCCTGTTTCGTTGTCCTCCTTACCCGTCCCTTCCATCCTGCCAAGAGTTCCCCTGTCTCTTTTTGTTGCATATATTCCACTACCCCCTACTGTTCCCACTTTTCTTGGATAGTTTTCCTTCTCTCCCCCGTAGTCCTCTTTCTACTTTAATGTCATATGTATGGATCCTGAATAAAGAGAAAACATGCACTACTTGTGTGTCTATCTTATTTCAGTAAACACAATGATCTTCAGGTTCATCCATTTTCCTACAGATGTCTTCATTTCATTCTTTTTTACTCCTTCATAAAATTCCATTTTGTATATTTACCACATTTTCTTTATTCACTCATTTGTTGATGACATCTAGGCTGGTTCAGTTGGGCTGTAAGGAATAATATCACAATAAATATGGCTGTGGATTATTGACTTAGAATCTTTGGGGTATATACCCAAAAGTGATATATTTGGATCATATGGTAGTTCTATGTTTAGGTTTTTGAGGAACCTTCTCAGTGTCTTCATAAGTCTATATTCCCACTAGCAGTGTACCAGGGTCTTTCTGTGCCCACACACTCACTCACATTTATTGTCATTTGTTTTCTTGGTGGTAGCTATTCTGACTGGGGTGAGAAAGAATTTCAGAGTAGTTTAAGTTAGCATTTCCCTGAAGGGGAAGGATGTTAAACATTCTTCCAAATATTTGTTGGCCATTTGTATTTCCTTCTTTAAGAACTATCTACTCATTCATCCATTTATTGATTGTATGTTTTATTTGGTTTTTTTTAGGATTCATTTTTTTTTAAAATTAATTCCCTGTCTGATAAACAGTTGCTAGCAGTTTCAGAGTTTTGGGTCTTACACTAGAAGACTCTGTGGTGTATTTTAAATTGATGTTTGTACAAGGTATGAGATATGGATCTAGTTTCACTCTTTCACCCTTAGATTTCTAGTTTCCCCGGTACCACTTGTTAAAATGTGTGTATGGTTTTTCAGTTTTACAAATTTAATTTCTTTTTGCGATGGCTTGCTGTTGCAAAATATCTGGCCATGGAAAGCTTTGAATTACCTTTCCTTGTATATGATCAGTGAAGTCTTAGGGGCCACCTTTGGCTGGTCTGAATTGATCTGACTTATCACTGGGCTGTTGTCCCTCCTGGTTGGGAGTTTATAGATGAGTGAGGCATAGCATTCAGGGACATTCTTTGTGCATCTTCTCTCACAATAGTTCTCCATCTTAGCCCTAATAGTTAGAAGAAAAGGCCACATACTCACATGACTGACATACAAATTATCATCCTGGAGTCTAGGACTGACTACTTGACTCAAATAAAGTAGGTTGATTCGCTTAGCATACCTTTTGCATTTTCTGGCCTATGGTATTAATTGTAAAAAGAGGTGCAACCATGTATCACTTAACAGCAGGGATATTTTGAGAAATAGTAAATGTGTCACTAGGTGATTTCATCATTTTGTAGACTGAGTGTACTTACCTCAAACTACATGGTATATAATCCACTACATAACTGAGACATAAAGTAGACATATAGCCTAGTGTTCCTGGGGTTCTGATGTCATGAGAGGAAATCAAATACAAGAGATAATAAAGGAATCCATGGATACAGAAAACAAGATTGTGAGGCTGTTGTCATTTTATCATGACACATTGATTTAAATAAATTCTTTTTTCTCAGTAAGTAGGAGAATGGTATCATAGCCAGCTCCATGCTGCTGGGATGGACCTACCAACCAGGCACAGTTTATAGGAGAAACGGGATTTATTTGAAGCTTTTAAGCTTCCAAACAGAGATCCAAACAGAGAAAAAAACCACAATCAGCACCTCCAAAAGCAAGCACACTGAGGCATACAAACAGCAGGAACTCTAGACAGAGCACAGACTGCTCTCTGCATACACTAGGCTAGAATTCTAGATCTTTCTCTAATAACACCTTAGGGCTGGACCCCCACAGTAACACCCCCCTCCAGAAAGGAGGCTGGAAACAAGCTTTTAATAAAATTCCTGCATCTATTGGGGGACATCCATTCAAACTACATGATGATATAAAATAATGACAAAAAGCCTAGTGCAATAAATACATAAAATAAGACATCAGGTATGATGTACTATACACTGGTACTCATGTTGTATTTTTATGAGACTGGTAGCACAGTGTGCATGTTTAAACCTGTGACCATACATACCTGAGGGAATGTGTTGTGTTATGATGTTATGATACCTAAAAGTTATAAAGTGACAGGAACTTCTTAATTCCAGTATAATGTTAGGGGGCCACCATCATATAGGCCTGGTTCATCCTTGACTGGAGTGTCCTTATGTGGGGCATGACTTGACCGAATTCTAAAGTTATCGGGTCATCTTCTTTGGCATTTATGAAAGCTTGAGGATGGAGAATAGAATAGGAAAATTGAAGGGTGGCTGTGGTGACTTCCATATTCTACTCTGTCCTCGAGCCAGCAGGAGGCCTGAAGAGTTCTCAGAGGACATTCTCAATGCAGAGTCTCATCCTAGCTGGTCCTTCTGAGCCCTCTGAAGGTGTGTCCAGCTCCCATCAGATAGCCCCCTTACCTTGGATGAATACCTCAAAGTGGGGATTTCCTCAGCCCCCAGTGCATGAGTTTCTCAAATAGTCTCATGAAGTTTATTGACTTACCTGAAATGTCATTCCCTGGCCTGGGGTGGGGGTGGGGGACAAATTCCATCTTATTTCTTCACTCACAGAATGGAGGCTCCTCAGGAGGAAGGCAGAAGTCAACTTCAGGTCTACTGGTGGTCATATCATCTGGCTGCTTTGGATACTAGCTTCTAGTGTATTATTGTCCCAGATGGTTCATCTGGTCTTACAGCAGATGTCTATGTACAAAGGAAATGATTTTGATGGGAGAAAGGTGGAGAGACAGGCAAAGGTGGTCAGGGGTGGTTGGTGATATTCCTGGCTGGTACAAGGATAAGTACAGGAGGAGTTAGGAACCCGGAGCCACCATAGTCCTTCCTTCACATCCCTGGGGTAGTCCCCATCCTCCTGGCTGGTGGTAGGCTGTAATCTCTTGCCTCCAAATCTCATTTCTTCTCACCTTTCCCCTCACCCTGCACACTCTGTCTTTTCTCTTTGTGGATCCTGAAACCTGTGACTATGTCCTGAGTATCTCCTTCCAACCACCCGTGTTTCAGGATCACCCCCTAAAATCTACTTCTCCCACTGCTGCCTCTCTCTCCATCTGTTTCTGCTTTGTGCTCAGTTGTATCTGATATGCCAAAGTATTTAAGAGAGTTACTCAAAGCTTTATGTACTCATGACTCTAAATAAATGTAATCGAATTGGGTTATTTTTCTTTTCATTTTTAGATGGAGTCAGAAACTTAAAACATTTTATACTTGGCTGAATTGAATTATTATTTCATTAAATAAATAATAATAAGAGCATGAATTTTAAAACATTAAATGTATTGTAAATTATCAGCCTTTTCCACTTGGGAATCATTGCCACTGTGATGGGAAGGGAGGCTGAGAGAGGGAGGGAAAGAAACAGACTGTGGGTGAAGTAGAAGGAAGGTTGACTCTTCACATGTGAGCGTCTGAATGGAAAATAAACCTGTCTTAGAATCTTTTCTTTACCTCAGCAGTACTGTACTAACCTGTTTCTTGTTTCCTTTTTGGTTTCTACTCATGGTGGGCTCTGAAAACCTCAGGATGAAGTTTTAACTGTGATTCGAAGAGTGGATGATAACTGGGCAGAAGGCATGCTAGGAGACAAGATTGGCATATTCCCCCTCCTGTATGTGGAGGTAAGCTCATTAGCTCACTAACACATCTATGTGCTGCTGTTGTTTGCCTTGACCTTGGATCCTTGTTCTAAGGGATAATTTCGTCATAAGAGCGAAGGTGATCTGAGGCTAATCTGAGAGCTGCTTTCTACTGTCTTTCTATAGATGGGCCGGAAGCATTCATTTTCAAGTAGTATCTTTAGGACAATTGTTGAGTGGGGACCATGTGAACTGTGTGACTGCCCTAGGCTATTTGTTGGGAGTGTTGGTTTGCCCAGGTGTGTGAGTGGGTGCCATTTGTCAGTGCAAAGCCCATATGTGTTCCATGTATATGAATCATGCTTTCACCCAGTAACCATTGGGGTCCTCCCATAAAAATCATTTTAGCTAAGATGAGTACCAAACATTTCTGTATTCATTATTGTAATTTTCTCAATAAGATGGACATCTGAATGATGAATGCCCACTCATATAGGTGAGCACACAGAGGCCCCACAACAGAGACATGAAGCAAGTACAGTCTGGCTCTAGACTTTGCCCCTCACTCTCCAGCCCTGCATGGTCCCCCAGCAATGGCATGCACTTTGCTCAGCTTAGCGGAGAGTGGAGTTTCCTGACACACAGGCTTGAGGACCAGATGAGGAGCAGTTAGAGAACATAACCATCAGTGTGTTGATGTTTGTAAGAAACTCATGCAATTCCTTGCTAGGATAAAGGACTGATGCTTTGGCTTGGCATTCAAGCCCTCTGAAGTGGTACCCTAATTATTTTTCACCTAATTATCTTTCACCACTTCCTACCCTCTCCCCAAATATTCTGGACCACATTTACTTGAGATAAGCTGTCCAAGAGGTCTGAGCCCCTCCCCTAGCAATGACAGTAAATTCACACACACCCTCTGTTGTAGTCAGCCACAAGTCGCTGGGATGAATCTCCAAACCAAGCACAATTTTGGGGAGGAAAGTATTTATTGAAGTAACAGACCCAGGGGAAGTTAAGGAAAAAAGGCTGGCCCCCTTTCACACATCCAAGCAGAGACAGAGACAGCACCTCCAAAAGCAAGCAAGCACACTGTAACACTGTAATTCACAAAAATGCAGAACTGCCAGACCATGGGGTTCCAGCTGCTGTTTTGCATATGTATCCCTAGAATTTTGCATCCAATTTAGAAAGGGTGTCATGACCCCAGGAGGTCAGGCCAAAGTGACACTTCCTCCAGCCAGAAGCCTGGAGACAATTAACAATTTAATAAACACAATTATAATAAATTATATTGGGGGACATTTATTCAAAACTATCACACCCTCCCTCCCTATATCTAGCCCGCTTGTAAGACCTTCAGTTTCCTTGAATGTCTCCCGAAGTTTCCACACACTGTGCATTTGTGCAATTTTTTTTGTGCAATTGTGCAAGCTTTTCTCTGCCTTTTGCTGAAGATCAAATAACTCCCTGCATGATTACCTCATACTGTGTAGTCTAGAAGCCCAGAATCCAAGATCCCAGGTGTTCTTAGCTAGTGAAACATTTTCCCCAGATCATACAGAGGGATGTCCAAAGACACGAGAATGTTCAGGGACCTACTCTAACTAGGGAAAAAGGGGGTCCAGGGCATGGGAAATGGGAAGGGAAAAGGTGATTGGTTGATGGGGGTGGGGAGTTGGCAGCCTGCACAGGGATAGGTGAGTGGGACAGGTGGGTGGGACAGGTGGGTGGGGACAACCTGAGAACACCTCATTGGGGGTCTTGAGTGGCGGGAAATACGTGATGCTAGCCACGGTACAAGGAAGTTTTGCTCCATGCCAGTCCTGCTGAGATGGGGGATGCTGGTTTCGGTGGCCAGCCCATGGGGGTGGGAGCTAGGGTGGGTAGAGCTGGGAAACGCCTACCGGATCACCAGGGTTTCACCTCCTCATACACCTTTGTTAACCCTTAGCTCTCTGTGCCCTCAGTAGCAGAGCCAATAATTAATGTCCAACAACAAGGGTCTTCAGGGCAGCCATTCCAAATGGAGCCTCAAGCTATGGAAGCACTAGGTTTGTGGGCAGGTATCTGGCTAAGTCCTAACTGCTCACCAAGGAACTCACACAGTGTGGAGCAGCCCGTGATGCTTGGGCCCCTGGGAGGTCTTGGTGAAAACGAATATGCTTCACAACTTCACGGTGCTTTCCAGCTGTGGCTGCTGCTGAGGCTTGTCAGGCAAGTCCAGCGAGACAAAAGTTGCAAACATGGCTGGAGCCAACATGCCTTGTGCTCTGGGGAGACAGATCCTGCCTCCAGAATTGACCGGTAGTAGAAACAATCTTTGTCACCTTCTCTGTCAATCCTGCACATCAGCTATCAAGACTTTGACACCAGTGACGGAGTCACAGGTCCCAGTACTGCCTCTGACCATGCTGTGCACACCCAAGATTCTTCCTTATGCCCTTCCCGGATCCTTTGATCTTTTCTCATACTGGTTTTGTAAACAGTCACCCTCCAGCTGCCATCTTTACACTGAAATCAAAAGTACTTACTCAGTCTTCAGATGAAAGCTTGGCGGTGCATACTTTCCAGGAGCCTGGGGTGACCTGTTCTGGGGTGCTGGGCTGCAGAAAGGAGATGCTGAGGCTCTCATACTAAGCAATGATAGGAATCTAAGGAATGAGACCAGAATTAAGTCCCAACTTAGAACAAGGTCTTCTGTTAGTCCTTAGTCTTTGTGAGGCAGAGTAACTTGTCCTTGTTTTGTTTTAGAATACATTTATGCCAAAAGAAGAGAAGATGCTCAGCCTGGGGGGGATTCCTTCTTCCCCAGTAAGGGATTCTGGGATGGTGTGATTGGGCCATAGGATCACTTGTGAGGAGCTCTAGTGTCACAGGAACACTCACCTGGACTAGTACAGTTCCTTTCCACAGGATCCAAAACAGTATGCCCTTATCCCAGCTCTCGGCTAGCCATGAGAATAACTTCAAGCTGTCACAGGCAATGGCAGACCAATGGCAGGACCATAAGCCAACCATGAAGCAGGTCAGAGACAACTTGGGTTTTATCAGTGAACCAGGCTGGGCCCAGCTCCCCTGAGTCATATGTTCATTGAATGCGTGGTCAGCCCTATCACTTTCCTGAGAGTTCCAGACTTCGGTCTCGTAGGAGGTAGAGGCTCAGAGGACCTGGGGACATTTCACTGGTGCAGGATTCTGGACAGTATGACAGATTAGGAAGGAGGCCAGCTCCAGACAGAGCAGCTGTCTTCATTCTGGGCCTACTAGGTGCATATAGGGGTGGGTACTGAATTTGGAAGGACCACCCATACGACCCTGTTCTGCTGTCACTACATTTGTGTATTAAACCTGGTGTGGCATTTGGTAAATTGCTGATAATGTTTATAGATCTTGGAAAAATAATGGTGGCCAAACTAACATCCTTATTAAGCCAAATGAATGTCCCTGTTGCTCCGAATGGTACTGTGCGTTATTGTCAGCCAGCTACGCACTGGACTCAGATCCCTTGCCCGTGTGCTCAGCGGCACAGCAGCTGTGCTTGGCTATAAAGAGGGAATGTTATTTTGAACCTCGACCTTTCAAAGCAGTGTTACTGCATTAGGCAGTAACTTGCAGGCTGACTACTGGGAACAGCAGACCTCTGCAGGTGAGGTTTATTGTATATGCTTCGTGCTGTGTTGAAGCTGAGTTTACTGTCTCACATTGCCTGCCATTTCTTCCTTTGTGTTATTGGTTTTCAGCTCCTTGACTGGGCAGGAGAGTGTTTTCAGGAAGCAACATGTATGAGTCAGGTTTCTTCCATATAAATATGAAGGAAATGTACATAGTACATATAATACCTGGGTTCCCATAAGGTAACAACAGAGCACTTCCTGAATGAGGGCAGGAAGGATTTGACTCAGAAGGAATGATTTTGCAGCTGGGACTGAACATGCATCTGGAGTCTACAGTGTGGGTGAGGTCCTTGAGGGGCTCCGGGCATCTTTTTTCTGTAACAGACCAAGCCTTGGTGGGAGCTCTGACCTGAACCTGTGAGTTCTGGCACTGGGCAAGGGGTTATTTATGGAGATTCATACTCCTGGCCTGTTGGGAAAACACCTTGTCTTCATGAACACTTCTGTTTAGAAAGGGTTGTGTACAAGTTTGTGGTGGTGGTGATGGCACTTGAAGATTTAACTGAAATGCTCAGCCATGTATGAATATTTCGTGAGCCTTTTTATGGCTTTCAATTCAGCCAGTTACTGCACAGTGAGAAAAGGCAGCTAATTCAGGCTTCATCTTATCTCTGTTAAACCCACTCAGAGGAACTCAAAGCCTCTCTTTGTTTCAGGTCCTTCAGCGTGGGAGCAATTAAGGGTGTTAGTTTGAAGTACTGAGAACTGTCTTCCTGTGGGGAAGGCCAAGGTTTGTTTTAGCTCATTTTCTAGATGTCTTCTCTTCAATGATATTTTCCTTACCTCTTGCTCATAGACTCCCTTAGCACCCAGCAGAACTCTGTCCAGATCCCTAGGAATCCATGTAGATGAAAGTCACCACTGTGCACTCGGGTTGGCCCCTCATTCAGCTGTGGCTGGGGTCTAGAGAGAACACTGTCTTGACTCCAGCCATGATGCATCAGAACTGAACCACTGTCACCAGCTGGGAGGTTGGCTTGCTCCCTGTCATAGGTTTCTGTTGTTCACTTAACCAAAGACTAAAAGAGCAACTCTGTCCCTTTCGGCCCACCAGGAAGTCACGATTCAGCCACTTATTCATTCATTTCTTGAACATCTGCTAAGTGCCAGGCCCTGGAGGTGCCACCAACAAAACAGAAGAGAACCATCATCTAACCCCCATTCTGGTCAGTAGCTTTGGAAAGAGAAGAAGGTAGGAGGAAGGAGAAGCCCCTCTGACAGGGTGGAGACTGAGGTGCCTCACTCCCCAGTCCTGCTGGAAGGTTCTAGCAGGGCTCATGGCTCTCAGACCAGACTCCCCAGCCAGCATAGTTCTCCTCCGTGGAATCTCCCCAGCCCATCCCTGACTACTGAACTGAACTCCTAGGCTCTGATCTCTGCCCTGCCATGCTGGCCTCTTCATAGGCCAGGCCTTTCCCAGTCTCAGCATGGAGACAGTAAAGGACAGAGTTCCCCAGGCTCCCATCCAGCTCTGGTGCTTACCAGATTCTCAGTACCTCATCCAGTGGCCGGCACCTTTGATCTCTAATCTATGCAATGGGAATGATTCTGTCCCTTACCTCACAGGAGTCTTATGAGGAGAAAACCCATGGATAGGCGAGGTTCGCAGACAGTTCCTGGCACAGTGAACACTCTGTGCTAGAGACTATCATTCCCTCAGCTATTGGCATTTGGCTCTAGGTAAACACCTGTGTGTCCTTCATCACCTTGGCATCACTGAAGGGAGCAGAAAGAAACCCCAAAATCCCACTGCTAAATTTCCTTTTAGTATTAGAATGGTTTTGATATCATGATGAGCATATAGTAATTGCATAAAAATGGGTTTCATTGTGACGTTTTTCACACATACCTGTCCTCCCATAATCTACTTTTCTCTGCTTTCCTAGTAGGGCCCTTAGGTTTTCACATCTTGTTTTTAACTCTAGGCTCCACATATGAGGGAGACAGGTGACACTGTCTTGTGAGTCTGGCTTATTTTACTTATCATCTTTCTTTTGAGGCGATAGTATGAATTAAAAAAGGAGAACTGTCAACCCTTTTAAAAGAAACATTTGGAATACAATTAACATTTCATTTGCTATGAAGGAAAATAATACATCAGAGAATGAATTTCCATGCATCTTGTGAAGCAGGGAGCCCTTCTCAGAGCATTTGAGCTCTTAGGAAGGGGAGATGCTGTGGGCAGAGCCTGGGCTAAAATGGCCCCATGGGGAACAAGGGGTACTGGGCTGGCCTGAACCTCAGTCTATAGAGCCCTTCCCAACCCAGTGGAACCAGGTGTTCCTATACATAACACCCTGTATTCCAGAAGCAGGTGGTTATGTCCTAGCCTCAGTAGGTGGGGTCCAGGCACAGAAGGAGGTCAAATGTATGCCTATGCTAACCTTTTGTTTTTAAACGGAGGCGAATGTATAGTCAAACCTCTGCTCTTATTCATCTTTCTTATTGCTAAATTTGCAATGCAATTCATATTTTTGCCTGGTCTTAAATAAGTAACTTAGGGGGAAATGTACTGGGTTATTGTGGTGGCTTTAGTGATAGCATTTACAATGTTCTGTCCTGGGTCCAGCTGAGAAGTGAAATGGCCTCTGAGAAATGGCAACTGAAATGTGAGCTTTATGGCATGTGCATCAGACCTGGAAGCAAAGCAACTTGGTAGCTCTTACCCTCAACACATATACCATGTGGCCAACCCCTGAAGGGTGGCCTGTGACCTGCCAGCTGTTGGCGGTCAGTGCTGAGCAGGTACAGGTGCAGCCTTGTGTCTTCTTAGATTTGTTTCAAACATGGCAGAGAAACAGCCTAAGAGGGCAGGTGGCAAATGAGCAAGCAGGAGCCAGCAGAGTGCTGCTTGCTGCCTGGTGGGGGCCTCTGTCTCCCAGAGCATCTGATTGAAACAGCTGAAACTTCTCTGCTGCTGGGCATCTGAGCCACCCCACATTCAGGCAACTGGTGGGGAGGGGGCAAGTGTGCAGGGTTGGCACCTAGTTTCAATTATGCCCTTCTAGGACACATGCAGACCCGAGCTGCCTCCAGACTGCTTCATTAACAAGTGGGGCATCTGCCTGGCTGGCCTGGCTGACTGTAGGCTATCCTCACCTTTCTGGAGTTCCACTGGCATTCCTGTGGGCTTGTGGCTGTACTGAATCCCTTCTGGACTCTGAGCTCTGGCTTCCCAGAGTTCTTTGTCCTTGCCCTCTACTCAGCTGGTAGCCATCACTTGTGGTACAGAGACCACTCAGCTGAGAAAAGGGGTAACCTTTGCTAGGACTTCCTGAGCCATCACACTGTAAATGTGCCTGCATTCGCAGAAACCTGGAAACCACCACATCTGTTGCCCCTCTAGGGCTTAGTACAATATGGAACAAAATATGTTACTGTCTCTGGAAGCCTCCCTATAGGCAAATAGGTATCCAGGCCTAATAAACTTTTGTTTTGTTTTCATGACTTTTTATTATAAAATAACACCTAGTTGTCATCAAAATAGGAATTCAGAAACGTGTAAGGAAGAAAATAATTATCACTTATAATCCTAATAATAAACATGAGTATATGTAAGAAAATAAGACATTGTTAGTATATTGTTCTTTCATTCCTTTTTCATATATAAATGTACATAATTGGTATAAACTTATGTGTGTGTGTGCATGCATGGTGGTCAGAGGACCATGTGGAGGTGTCTGTGCTCCACTTTCTTTGAGACAGGGTCTCTTGCCACTGCAGACAAACTTTCAGAATGCAAACATTAGGCCAGCTAATGTTTTGGGCTCTTCTGACGATGTTTCCCATTGTCATGGGCACACTGGGGTCATAGATGTATGCAATACTTTGCATCCAGCTTAGATGGATGCTGGGGAATTGAGCCCAGGCCAATAAGCTTTGCAGGCAAGTACCTTTAATGGCTGATCCTATATCAATATTTCTATCTTGCTTTTCTCATTAAATTATTTCTCAGTGACATTATTGCAATATGTCAAAGTACTTTACCCCCTTATGGCCTTTTCTCAGCAGAGTTTTTGGGAATCCTGTTATGTCCTCTGCTACTGTAGGCTTTACCAAATCCTCATTTCACTCAGAAACCAAGACTCCCCAGAGGCTGGAAATCCTTGGCGTATCCAACCACATCATCCCAACCGCATTTATGCCGTGAGTCTCTGGTACCTTTTTCCTCCATTGATGACTTAGCTATACTGCTACCGAGGCGCCGGTGGACGTCCTAGCCTTCCCTCTGTATCCTCTGCTCCCAACGCTGACTCCCTCCTTGACTCCCCGTTTAACTTGCAGCCCTCTTCATTCTGATACACATTCTCCTCACTTTTTCTTTATACGTTGTACTGTCCAACACACTCTATACAGTGAAATATCTGCCTGCTTCTTTTCTTGTTTGGTCTGGTTCTGTGTTTTTGTTCTGTCACTGATGTGCCAGCACTGCCCCACAATCTCGGACTTGCAGTAGGTACCCAGTACATGCATGTTGCTCAAAAGCGCCTCCCTTCTGAAGCCCCAGTGTCAGATGGTTTGGGAGGGTCCAGCTCCACACTGGCTCAGCTACCCAGAGATGCCTTTCCATCTCATCCCGCTACTGCTGTGAGAATCAGGATTCCCCAAGAACCCCCATGTGCTCTTTTTCCATCTCCAAGGAGTTCACCAGGCCATCAGCTGGCAGAGGCTTCGTATCCACCTTGGCTTTTCATCAGCCCTCACAGTGAAGTCTCTTTATTGTAGACCCTGAGCACACCTTAACATGCACACATTACATGTGCATATAACATTCACTTCACGTACCTGCCTGTTCCTGCAGTGCCTCTCCAGTGACTGGAAACCCCTGTGTTACTGTAGTTCTGGTCTGTAACAGTTGAGAGTGGCTATTTTCTCTGTTTCTTATCCTTTCTCAAATTGAGCTGCCTTTCCATTTGCATGTTGAGTTAGCTACGTTCTGGGTGTTTTTAAGCTCCTTTGTGACCATGGATTGCATCCCAAGAAAAGCTCTTTATGCAAAAACATGCCCTTCCAGCTTACAGCATGTGCTCAGTGGGCAGCTATGGTGACTCGGGCTCAGACCCCCAGGATCCACAGCCTCCCTCTGCAGTCCAACCACCTGCTCTGGGGCACAAATTACAGCTCTGATGTCTCGTCCGCTTATCTGGTTTTTGTCTTCTTTTCTTTTCTATTCTGTTGATGTCCCTGAAGTGCCCAGCAGAGCTTTTGGCATGCAGTAGGTACCTGATACCTGTGTGTTCTGTAATCAGACCTCCCCTCTTCTGAAGCCCAGTCTCAGATGTGGGGAAGAGCTTAGCACACTAGAATCCACTCAGCAGGCAAATAGAACAGCACGCATGTTTGCTGCATGGGTGGTACTGCATCCATGCATTGACTGTTAGTGGAGAGCCTGCTGTACCAGTACCAAGTTCTTTAACCATCTGTAAATGAGATGGTTGAGAGATGATGACGTAAGCTCCAGTTCTTGCATGTGACAGGGACTCTGGCCTGCCGCCGCTGGAGCAGAACATCGGATGTCTCACTTCCTGGTTTGAGGATCTGTCTGACCTAATTTTCACGCATGCATTAAAAAAGCTCTAAAGACCTATATTTGATTCTCTAAAATGAAATCAAGCTCTTCCAGAAGCCAGGGCATACTTACACCTCCATGAACATACTAATTTTAGGCTAAAGATACAGTAAAATCGGGAAGATATTCCTCTGCTCTTCATTAATGAGGCAATCCAGTGAGATATGGCACAAAAGGTTGAGCAGTGGTGATCGTGCACTTGTTTTCTGTGAGTTTGGAATTAAGTTACTCACCCTCTCTGAGCCTCATCTTCCTCACCTGTGCGATGACCACGTTGCCATTTCCCTTGGTGCTTGATAGAGGGTCAGGTGATTGGGCGTGGGAATGCAGGTGATTTGGGCCAGGGTTCATCACCAGGATGCCTGCTTCTGATCTGCCCTGTCAATGGCCAAGAATCCTTTCCCCTCAAAGGCTCTAGTTCTGCTCCACAGACACATGTGAGAGCTGAGGAGAGTGAAGGGAGCGCACGCTGGGAGGGAAGCTTTCCTTTTCCATTCACACTGCTGTGTATGGCAGAGTGATAACTTACCATTAGGTTCACTGTGGAGAGAAATAGGAATGTATTCTGACAGCTGCTGCCCCCCCCCACATACCACCTGTCCATCAGTCCAATTCAAATTGTCCAAACCAGAGCATCACAGGAGGATAGAAGCCCATAGAAGCAGCTTGCTTCTAGCAAGAAGCCTCTTGTTACAGATGCAAGATGGGCCAACCAGATTCAACCAAACTGCTTCTCTATTCAAAGGTCCTTCAAGGCTGTGTGAGAGCCCGTCAGGGACAGTAATGCTCTTAGTGATAGTAAAGTGCTCATTGCATGGAGGCAGACACTGGGATTTATCTTGTGGCTGTGGAAACCACTTGCCATTAAGGGGAGTTGATTTGTCCTCACTTCTCCCTCCATGGTCCTGGGGTGTTAACGGGGGAGGCATGTTTCCCTCCACCACCTCCTTTCAAAGAGGCACAATATGATTATTTGTAAGCTGACACATGGTACTACCAACTTGTGCTATTGGTTACTTTAGCCACCAATGGCAAGAGAAGGCCTGGAAATATCCACATCATTGCCCATAGTTTATGCTGTGGTTGTGTATGTCCTGGGTGTGCATAGATCAACCTGCTAGTATCTGCATTTCCTGGTTCTGAAAGTGAAGTCTTTAATACCAACATCACCGAGTTCCTGGGATATCATCTTCCTCACCTCTGGGAAGGAAGAGAATTCTTGCTTTATTTTTTACCATTATTAGTGAACCCAAATAAAGCCATAAATCAGGGCAAAACAGCTCTCCTTGAGAGAGGAGAATGTTGGAATAAACATTTCAAAGGCAACAATCATGGATTGAGATCACAGGGGGTTGGAATCTGGAATAAATTTTCATGCTGTTCCTCAGGAGAAACAGGCATTTACAATAGAAGTGCCACAGTCTCTCCTGGGTGGGCAGGTTTTACGGCAGCAGGAATGCTTGCTCATGCAGGCTGCAGAGACAGTGAGCACTTGGCTTGCCTGAGAGAGCAAAGCCAGCCAATGAGGAGGCAGTTCCCTACTCTAATGAAGAGATTCGGGAAGGCTTTGTGGCTGTTTTTAACCCTCAGATGTGTTGGCAGCAGTGCTCCTGTTTACACCTGCCAAGAGATCCTGGTGAGTCACAGGGCGGGGGATTTCCCCTGCCAGGCCTGATGCCAGACTTTGTCCCAGTGCGAAGGAGATCCACATTACAATTGTGTGAAACCTGCCTCCAATCTATTCGAGGCTTGTCAAAGAGGTAGGAACCACGTGTATGACATGCCACATCTGCCCTTGCCCAGCTGGCCTGAAGGGAGGTATAATTCCTCCTCAGGTGACTATGTCCACACTGGCTAACACTCCCTGTCTGATTTTTTTTTTCTTCTTTATTTCCTTGGCCCATCAGCCTGCATTCTCTCCTGAGTGCCAACTCTCCTCCCAGGACTTACTGAGTCCCTTTCCCCATGAAAGTTTCCAGTTGCCATCATGGCTCACCTGCAGTCTCTGGAAGCTCACATTTGGTGGGAACACCCCATGTATTGCTAGTGCCCTCATGGAACATTCAGTAACACTTAGGGTTATGTTACCCAGGAACCACATGGATCCCCAGTCCCCAAGCAGTTACCTGACAAGTGAGGGCGCTGGCTCCACTTGCATCAGAAACCCTCCACAGTTTGTTTGGCAAGAAGGAAGCAGAGAGGCTGCTGGAGCTCCTCATGTTTCACACTGTGCTTCCCATGGTGGTTCCACCCAAAAGGCCAGCTGGCATTTACTCAGCCTCTTCTACGTCAGAAAAAAAATGGGGAGCGAAAAGGACAGCATCGTATAGGACTTTACCTAGCTTTTGCCTCTGGCATTTGTGCAGTCTGCCTTGTGATAATCCTAAACTGATTCTAGCTTCATGTTTTCTTTCTGGCTACTCTCTACACACAGTAAATATCCTCCTCCTCCTTCGTTCTGTTAAAGTCCTGCCAATTCCCTTGCTAGGCATGAATTTCAACTGAACCAAATATAGCCTCAGACGAGCATCATGGATGACATATTCTCCAGCAGGAGGTGTGTCGTGTGCAAAGAACTGTCATCAACCTGAGCCCCATTGGACCCACTACACAAGCACAAAGGTCTCTTCCTCCCTCAATGGTACCCATGAGGGCTTCTTGGCTCACAGACCTGACCCACTTAGGATGCTGAAGGAGCTAACTCATATGCCACCCAGGCATTGGCATCGCCTCGAGAGAGGCCTGGCCTCATTACCTAGAGTTTTCATTGCCAGGTATTGCAGACTGCTCATTGGCTGACACCCTCATTCTATGTCTCCAGATAAATGCCACTCAGGACAACTTTTGTCAAAGGCAAACTCTGCCATGAAAGGTACCTGCTATTTGTGAGGTAGAATTGGGAAAAACATAGGACGGAGCTATACTCTGAGTCCTTGCTAAACGACTAGAGAGGTGAGTCCTCGCCAAACCAGACTCAGATGAGGAGCTTCACATACTGAGACTTTCTGTGGCTCAAGCTAGCTTGAATACACTCCTGATCACCAGTCAACATGGCTAAGAAAGTTCATCTGGGGACATGGCTCAGTTGGAAAAGTGCATAAGGACCTGATTTGATCTTTAGAACCACCTTGAAAAGCTGGGCATGGTGACCAGGCATGGTGGCACTCACCTTTAGTCCCAGAACTTGGAAGGCTGAGGTAGGAGGATTTCATGAGTTTGAGGCTAATCCGGGGCTACAGAGTGAGTTTCAGGTCAACCTCATGAGGAAGACCCTGCCTCAAAACAAAACAAAACAAAACAAAACAAAACAACTGAGATATTCTAATGCACACTAGAAAATCCAGTGCTGTGAGGAGGCAGAGACAGGCGGGTCCCCAGGGCTTACTGGTGAGCCATCTAGCCTACTTGGTGAGGTCCAGGCTAGAGAGAGACCCTTTCTCAAAAACGCAAGCAACAGTACCTGAGGCTGTCTGGTCTCTATGCACACATGCAACCTGCCACACACATAGGCATCCACACATCAAAAAATAAATCAAGCTCAAGTTGTTCAGAATGGCCATCAGTTGAAAGGCAGGCAGGAGCCCATCGTGTTGCAGGTGGAGCGAGCCAGCACTGTCCTTTTTCTCTGCAGGATGGTCCATTGTGCCCGGAGCTGGAATGTCACTGAGAAAGATGGGGGTCAAGGTGGCCACCCTAGAAAGCTCTCCCTGTGTCCTCTGTGCCTTTTCAGTGAAATCCAGAGGGAACCCTTGGTTTCATGCTATAAAATCCAAGGTAGAAGCCAGGGCGAGGAAGATCTGACAGCTTGAACCAAACAGTTTCCAAGTGGGAACTCAGCCTGTCAGAGAGCAGGATGCTTGGTGGTGGTGACAGTTACCTAATGAAACCCCTTGTCTTCTCCTCCCCCAGCTCAACGACTCTGCCAAGCAGCTCATGGAGATGGACAAGCCGTGCTCAGTTGCTGGCACTGCGTACAGCTGTGATGACCCTTTGCCCTCTGACCCCAGCATAGTCACCAGTGTGGCCCCAGGTCCCACCCTGAGTAGCTTAGGGGCGGTCAGTGCCTTTCAGCGGCGTGTGGACAGCAAGAAGAACACCAAGAAGCGGCACTCCTTCACTGCCCTCAGCGTGACACACAAATCCTCGCAAGCGGCCAGTCACCGGCACTCCATGGAAATCAGCGCCCCGGTGCTCATCAGCTCCAGTGACCCTCGCGCTGCCGCCAGGATTGGGGAGCTTGCCCATCTGTCCTGCACTGCACCCACCCAGGTAACTCCATAGCCCAAGACCAGTGTACAGGGGTTCTCTGGGGTCCCAGTCTCACCTCGTGCGGCAACTTGGATTCCTGTCATACAGGAAGCCACCCAGGAACTGTCTCTGCTGCAAAGCTGGCTCTTCGTGGACTGACTTTGGGCAGCAGGAACTCTGTAAATCTGTCCCAGGGCACAGCATTGGAGTAGCATATATTAACCTTGAGAGAAAACTCCTCACTTCTTGACACTCAATGTGTTTGTTCTGGAAAATATTTTGGGAGGACATCTTGAGCATCTCCTAAGCATGCTGGTGTCCCTGTCAGCAGAGAAAAAGCCAAAACTCAAAACTAGAATGTGCTACAGTGTTTAGTACTTTATGGCTATTATTTCTATAGATCCTTCTCCTTCTAAATATGACATTGATTACATTTCCACTAGTGTTTTGGGTTTTTTTTTTTGTAGATTTAGGTAACAAAGTAAGGTGACTAGAACACATAGAACAAGTAATTTTCTGCAGCTTGAACAAAATCTGCCAGGCTGGGAAAGTTTCTCCTGTGTAAACTCAGAGACCAAGGTCAAGAAGGAGGGGCTCTTCAGTGGCTCACATGATGATCCACGGTCCTGTGCCATCATCCTTCCACATTGAGACTGAGGATCAGATTATGTACCATCTTGGGTGCGGCCTCTGGTCCTCCCACCCCTCCTCCTCCAGGATGGAGCATTTGTGCACAGGTAGAGAGTGGGCGGGACCATTGCTGTCTACTCTGCACCTTCTCACCCCGGGGTCTACCCACTAGCCCTACTTTACTGACTGTCTTGAACATGTCTCACAGCAAGGGAACCAATAAGCAACTGTTTTTGATTTTTCAAAATTCCAGTTTACTCAGATAAGTTAACGGAGAATCACCTTTTTTAACAGAAGTGATGCAATTATTTTATTTATTATTATTATTATTATTATTATTATTATTATTATTATTATTATTGGTTTTTCAAGGTAGGGTCTCGTTCTAGCCCAGACTGACCTGGAATTCACTATGTAGTCTCAGGGTGGCCTTGAACTCAAGGCAATCCTCCTAACTACCTCCCGAGTGCTGGGACTAAAGCAAGCATGTGCCACCACACCTGGCTATTTAATTAATATTTTGACAGTGTTTCTATATCCCTGGGTAGCCTCAAATTTGTTTCCAAAGTGCTGAGATTAATAGGTAAGAGACACCATAACCTTTGCTGCATTTATCTTTGTTAGATAATTAGCTTTTATTGGTTTCAGTCATTACCCTTCAAACTGTTCAAATATTTGACTTCATTTTCATAGTTTTTAATAATTTTTTAAATTTTTATTTAATAATAATAATAATACTCGTACATTGCCTCTCTCCATTCTCATTCTGCCAAGGGCCTTCTACCTTGGGGTTATTTGTGATAATCGCTTTGTAAAAATATAATACTGAACATGTGGCGAATGGAAAATTGGTCTACATAGGCCACAACAACTTCAAAGTGCCCCTACCAAGATACACACATGCACGCTGCACAAATGTACCTATGCACACACGTGCACCATGTGCACACACACATATGTCCTCGTGCCCATGGACACACACTCCTACACAGTGTCCATAAACTTTCATCAGCACAAACACCAGTGTTGGTCTCATCCAGACCTGAGGCCATGCTCTGCAGTAGGTACTATGGTGTCTGGAGTGTTAGCTGGGCATGGCTTCCATTCTTCTCCGCCCCAAAGCTGCCTACTGATGGGAAGCCCAGTGTTGGAACCATGATCTTCATAAAAATTCCACAGAAGGCACAATGCCATCTCACCTGGCTCCTAGCCCCATCTTCCTACTTAAATATAATCAGGCTGTTGCTAAGTGCCTACCGTTTGTAAGTTCCTGTGAGGAGCGCAGAGCCTGGGTGCGGGGTTAGCTGGGCCCTGCTCCCTGCCATCATGTGCCGGTCCAGCATTATGGATAAGAAGAAAAGGAGAGCCTAAACTCCACAGCCCACAGATAATTTCAGTTTCAGCAAGTGTTCCACAGCAGCCAAGCCTTGCTTCCTGCTGGTCTCTCAAGTCCCAGCATGTTCATTCATGCTGTGACTCAGGACACCTAGATGGATTGATAAATTCTTGGTCCCTGGGGACTGGGGAGGCTACAGAGACAGGAGTGTGAAGTGACTGAAGCGTGTCACTGACTCAGGTATGTGTCCAGCCTTTCCCTGTTCATCCAGGAACTCAGGGGCTACACGTAGAGAGGTTTTATGAGATCATAATTTCTTCTGGAGATGGAAATGGCTGTTGTTGCTGATGGGCACTGAGACCGCCATGGACCCCTGGACTGGTTCTGTAAGGATGGTCCTAATGGGATGTCTGCCTGGGACACAACCAGCTGGCATGGAGAAGGGGGTCACTTACTGGGCACTGTATTAAATCTCATTCATAGCCAAGTTGACTTCAGGGAAGCTCACTGATAAAATGTTCTCTGACAAGAGCACGTGCTACAAGGGGAAGATGGGTAAAGACAGCCATATTCCAGGAAAGACAGCTGAAACCCGAGTTGCCCATGGTGCTGGTTAATTTCTCTTATTCTGAAATGCTGTGATAGAAGATGGTGTGAACACAAACTAAACCTGCACATGCACAGAGGACCCATCCTTGGTGGCTGTTGCACAGGCTGGGTGGCTGGACAGAGATAAGGACAAGAACCTTCAGCTGATTAAAGGGTCCTTCAGTGTAACTGACTTGATTTGCTCCTGACCAGTTTTGTTTCTGCTCCTAGGAAGTCCCAGTCTGTAGTTATGGGTTAGGGTTAGATTCATGGAGTGTACCATGTGACCTGGAGGCTCTAAAAGTATGATGAATGTGAGCTCACCCAGATCCATGAAACTAGACTCAAGAGGGAGGGAGGATGAGTGTGCTACTTGGTCAGGCTGTGCAGGAGGGACAGAGAGCATCAGTGAGACCTGCATAGTCATGGACTGGACACTGACTCCATGTTGCATGGGAGGCTCAGGTTAGTTCCTCAGGCTGGAGGAACCTTGACTTGCTAGCATGGGGGAGGCCAGGCTCACCTCTTTAAAATTTTGTTGGATAATTTTCATATATGTACATAAGGTATTTTGATCATGATTCCATCTTACTATTTTCTTTAATTTCTACCTCCCCTGTCTTCCTTCTTTTGTTTGTTTGTTTGTTTGTTTTGTTTTGTTTTTTGAGGTAGGGTCTCACTCTAGCCCAGGCTGACCTGGAATTCACTATGTAGTCTCAGGGTGGTCTTGAACTCATGGTGATCTTCCTACCTCTGCCTCCCAAGTGCTGGGATTAAAGGCATGCGCCACCATGCCTAGCTCCCTGTCTTCCTTCTACTGGCTCCCTAACAAGTCTCTTCTCTGATGTCTCCTCCTCCATCATATATGATGGAGTAATGATGGGCCCACTGTTTTGCAGGTCTTGTAATGACAACTGTGGTAGTTTGAATGTATGTCCCCCATAGACTCAGGCATTTTATTAAAGCTTGTAACTTGGGTCTCAGCCGCCTGGTGGGTGGATACTGTGGTCAAGCTCTAAAGGTGTGTTTATAGGTGGATCTGATTTCCAGCCCAAAGGTATGCAGAGAGGTTTGAGCTTTGCCTGGGTCTCTGATGCTTGCTGCCCATTTGTTCCTGTTGCCTTTGGTGTTGCTGGCTGGTGATGATTTCTCTCTGCTTGGATGTATGGAAACAGCTTCTTCCACCATTGATGGAACTTCCCCCTGCACCTGTAAGCTTGAAATAAGCCCCTTCCTCTCATAAACTGTGTCTGGTTTGGGTGTTTATCACAGCAACATGAAACTGTCTACAACAAGGAGGAAGCCATAGGAACTATAATAGCACCACATGACCTAAAATACTTATTGTATTTACTTTTTAGGGCTCCAGGCTCAGTGGTAGAGCACTAGCTTAGCATGGATAAATCCCTGGGCTCATTTATCAACCCTGAAAAAAAATACTTTCTATCTGGCCGTTTAAATAAAAGGACTTTCAGCTGGGGATCTGTTGATATTTCTGATGAACAGCAGGGGGGAAAGGCCATTGTAAAAACTAGGAATGGTGTGAGGTCAGCTAAAGGCCCAGTCTTTGGGGGCCTGGAATGGCCAGGCCCAGATTTCATGTCCTTCAGTCCAGTATTAGGAATAGGCAATGCCAGGGGAATCTGGGAGGTAGGAGGAACACCACGAGTTCAAGGCTAATCTGGGGCTACAGAGTTCATTCCAGGTCACCCCTTTCAGTCCCCCCCTCCAATATAAGAGAGAGATGATGGGTATGGTGGTGCATGCCTCTAACCCTAGCACTTTGGGATGCTCAGGCAAGAGAATCAGCCTGGGCTAAATAGTGAGTTCAAGTCCGGCCTAAGCTATATATTGAGGCCCTCTCTCAAAGAGAGAGAAGGGTGAGGAGAGAGTGAGACTGAGGGGAAAAACAGGAGAGCAAATAAGAGATTCAAGGGTGCTGCACCAGGATAAAAAAGCACACTATTTACAGTGTATCATTTTTTAATAAGCAGAAGGAATGCACTCTAAAATAGTGCTGAGAAGTACTTAAGTAAAAAGTAAATACATAAACCAATGTCATAGTCATGTTGTCAGTAACGAGCATGGGCTGCACTTTTATACACTGGCAGTGCAGTAGGTGTGTCTACACAGCATCACCACAAGCATGTCAAGACTGCATTACTCTGCGGTGTTATGACGTTACAGTATTACTAAGTGACAGGAATTTCTCAATCCCCTTATAATCTTATGAGGTCACGATTACAGAAGCAAACATATATCTGTATGTATAATTGTATATATACACACACGCTTGTACTTATAGTCCCTCATTGAATGAAATGTCATTAATATAGTCATGTATTTACATTTTAGAAGACTTTCTCATAAACCCTGCTCTTGAGGACCCAAATTCTGGTGACCAGTCTCCGACCCACCACTTTCCCATGTCAGTGTGCATGTCTATACATTGAACACAGTGGTTGGGGAAACTTGAAGGTGCTGCAGACAGATTGTATTGTAGAGACACTGAAGCCAGCATTGCTGGAATGGCTGTCCTGTGCTGCCTATGCGGTGCATGCTGGTTTTGCAAGACTGAAGGCACACATTGTGGAAGCCCCAGCAAGACCCACAGACAGGTCTAACACATGCCGACTCCTGTCTAGCAGAGGCAGCTCTTTCAGTGGAAAAAAAATTAAAAGACTGGGTCTTTAACTGACCTCACACCATTCCTAGTGTGAGTGGCTCTCTAAGCATCAGAGGGCCCAACGGTTTACAGATTAACTCCAAGTAAGCAAACCCTTGAGATGACCTCTAAAATAGGTGGAAAGGGAAATGCTTAAATTTCACTGGGGAGAACATTAAAAGAATATTTTCAAGTGCCTTGTGTCTAAGAAGTATATTAGAGGAGCTCTGCCTGAAAGCTCCCTTGCTGTCCTGGTCTTACTACTGTCACTAGATGCATAGACAGACATCCAAGCTGGAGGCGCTTCTGGGAAAGAGCTGAAGAACTTCACAGGCAAGACTGCCCAGGCCTGGTGTTCTGAGGCTGTCTCACTGTCAGCTGCTTATCATCAGCTTTTCAGCTCCCTTCACCCCCAAGCCCCGGGTCTGTACTCACCTGCAGAGCACAAGCTGCCCACATAACTCAGCGCTGGGTTCATTTCAAGGAGTTTTAGAAAGTTATGAATTTAAGTACATGCCTTATAAGGAAAAAAAAAACTATGATGTGAGCCTGGATGAATACAAATAATCCCATGGTGAGGCTCTGGGCCAAGGGAAAATTTCTTTCTGTAGATCTAGAAGTAGCTTTGCCTCCATGACTTCCCAGTCATCGCTGAAAGTGGAAACCTAGAACCTTGTGGCTGGTTGTGTCCTGGCATCCTGACTGCATAGTTTGTTGTCCATAGTGTTAGATGCCAACATACTTCATTAGCTGCTATGAAGATTTCCAGGTTTCTGACTGGGACTGGGAGCTGTCCACTAGCATTTGAGGGAAGGACTTGTCAGGAGAGGTACCTGGGTGAACACCAATGGTTCTATCTGGACACGTGCTGGCCTGGCCTTGGAATTCCAGGGGAGATGCTGGTTCCCTCCGTTTTTCGGCAGCTTACAGGTGAGAGCCACAGAGTAGAAGATACAAGGAATTGGCCATCAAGGATCCCACACAGGGAGATGAGAAGAGGATGGATGTTACAGAGTGGAAACTGAAGAGCGTGGAGCAACAAGGAAAAATGGAAAGACACTAAACAAGAATGGGCACCAGGAGCTATTCGTGTCTCAGGTGCTGTATTAGTCAAGGTTCTCTAGAGGAAACAGAGTTGACAGAATGGATTCTAGTAAAAGGGAATTTATTGGGGTAGCTTACAACAGTCCAACATTAGCAGTCTGCAGGCCCAGGTGAAGAAACCAGTAGCTGTTCAGTCCACATGGCTGGAGGCCTCAGCAGTCCCAATCCAGCCCAGAAGGCCTGATGGCTCCCTGGGGAGCGGCTGCTCTTCAGTCCACAATGTGAGGCTGAGGAAACTGGGTTCCGATGTCCAGGAAGGGTGGGAGAGCAGGATGCGAGTGCAAGTTACGAACAAGCTGCTGAAAGGATGTTTACTTCTAGCTTCTTTGAGCTCTTTACATCCTGCCCCCTACTGAGAGGCTGCCTTCCTGTAAATATCCTCAGAGACCTACCCAAGATAATTAAAAAGATAAAGTTGACAACATAACCTAACCATCACAGGTGCCAAGATGTGTGCCATCCTTAGATGGAAGCATGGTGAGGACATTGAACCCTTTCCCCGTCGCACCCTGGATTCACAGACTACCTCACCTCCTCCTTCTCCCTGTTCCCAGAACATGCCCTTTCTGCCTCCTCCACACTGAGCTCTGTGCTGTCTATATCTGGAGGCAGTGTGGGTCACCTGACAGTACCCTGGCTACCATCTCTACTCCATCCTTCCTCTCTGGGCTCTCACACCAGGATGGTATTAGCCACGGTTCTTGTCATTGCCAATCCACAAGGACCAGTCTGAGCTTCTGGGAGAGGTGCTTCTCTGACCTAGAGCAGAGAAGTTTTTGTAGGACAAGTACATGCAGAGACAGACATGCTGAGTTCAAATTAAACGAAAGCTTTACTCCCCTGCAGCCTCTTCCAGTATTGGAGGAACTTGTGCTTTGAGGGCAGCCCCAGCAAGATACTGGATGCAGATGAAGGTGGTCCATTCTGTACAAAGGCAGAGGAAGGTGCTTTTGGCCTTAAGGATCCACACACAGAACAGGGTCATGACACATGACCAATAATACTATCCTAATACCATCCTTCAATCTAAGACCGCCTGAAAAACTGGCTTTTGTTTTGATTTTCTTTTCTTCTTATGTGTGTGTACTAGATGGTGTGATGTATGTGGTGAGTGTGTTTGTGTGTGTGTGTGTGTGTGTGTGTGTGTGTGTGTGTGTGTGTGTGGTATTGTGCATGTGCAGATGTGCATGCTCACTTTTGGGTGGAGGTAGAGGAGAATATTGGGTGTCCCTCTCCACTGATCATTCACATGTTTCCTTGAGTCAGAGTCTCTGATTCTGTAACTTGTTATTTTTGTGGGCCCCAGTGATTCTCCTGACTCTGCTCCCCACAGGACTGGAATTAAAGATGTGTGTGGCCATACCTAGTTGTTCATGTGGGCATTGGGGAATGAAACTTGGGCAGTCCTAGAACCACTTGCACCATCATGCTTGCATGGGAAGCACTCTTAACCACTGAGACATCTCTTCAGCCCCCAAAGTCACTTTTGTACAGAAAAAGAAGGACAAGAGAGTGTGTGAGGCTCTGGCTGCACGCATTCATCTTTCCTCATGAAGCCTGTCTCCTGCTGGCCAGTGAGACAGGATCGCAGGGAGCCAGGGATCCATGACTGATTCTCTCCATACCCAACATCTGGCGGCCTGAACACGGACATGAAGACTGAAGGCAGTGAGACTGAGGACAACCTCATTCTAACAACAAGACCAGATATGATACAGATTCCTTGGCAGGAGATGAACCACCCATAGCACATCCTCTAAGGCCCAGGTGAAACCACAGGAAGTGGCGAGGTGAGCAAGAGTGCTGCTCCTACAGTGAGCCTACCAGCCTGTGCCATGATGATGGAGACACTGAGGATACTCAAAACGTTCCAAAGCAGAATTCCAGAAGCTGCTTGATAAAAGCTGAACACTTCAGTAGACTTAAACTCACCCACATGGCTCAGAGAATTTTGTGGAAGGGGGTGTGGAAAGATTGCAAAAAACATGGTATTTGGGGAAATACCCAGTGGCATTGCCCCCTTACCACTCATTGACTGACTGTTGCTGGCATAACTCATAGCCCATAGCTCCAAGGTGCATCCCAGGAATCCCATTGAGGAGGGTTTTCAGTGGAATGGGGCCAGGAGGAGAGAAATGGTGGTATCTGCACATGACTTGTTCATACAAATTTTCTATTTAATAAATAAAAAAGATAACAACTCATTGTTTGCCCACTAAATAATGTAACTCATTATGAACAATAAATATATATTTAAAAAAAGAAGGACAAGAAAATGAAGCTGTGGAGGGGGATCATCTGTGTCCCCTTACAGTGGAAAAAAAGCCACAGGGCAGTATCAATTAGCTCAATTTTGAAACTTGGAGAGCCCCAGGTAGGCGAGAAATAGATCCTCTACCTTCCTAACAGATCCCCCTTTGTGTTTTGTGGGCATCTTGCCCCATGGGCCACCTCCCTGCTTAGGTTCATCCTTCATAATGTTAAGGTGATGCCCTGGTGACTGGCTCTCCAGTGCTGTGGATCTTGTTACACATCATTTCCCAGTCAGATGGGGGAAAAAACTAATGACATCCTTTCATGATGGATTCCTAGAGCAGATGTTGGCAGACTTTGTGGTCAAGGGCCAGAGAGTAAATATTTGGACTTTGTGTCCCTGTGTGTTCCATGACGACCGTGAAACTCTGTCCTTGCCAGGGTTAGAGCAGACACGGGCAAGGATGTGGCTGGCTGCCAGTGAAATTTTGTTTTACATCACAAGAAGGGCTAGAGACTCTGGGGCACATCTGACCAGCAGCCCCTCACGGAGACCGTGAAGACAATAGAACGACTTGCTCCAGCTGCATTAGTCTGTAAGCACATCTGGAGTGCCCGGGGACAGGGAGCACCTGGCAGGTGGGCAAGGGTGGAAGTTAGGAGATAAAAGGCCAGGTCAGCTTCCTCTCTCTGGACAGCTCTTCTTATCCAGTCAGGCACTAGCCTCTGCCCTACTACCTCTGGCCATTTGACTGCATAGCTGTTTGTTGTTCTGGTTCAGTGCAAAACCCAGCAGAATATCAGGCCATGAATGTCTTATTGTAAGCATTTCTTTGGGAAGCAGGTTCATAAGGGTCTGGTTTACGCTGAGTATAATAGAGTGGTAGTGAGTGATGAATAAAACATGCTCATTTCAGTGCCCCTTGGGGTGATGACAGTGTATTTGGGACTCATATTAAAAATTAATGAGGAAAAGTTCTCCTCAGGATGCCTGTCTATGCCAGGGTCTCAAGGAAAGCAGCTTGGTGCCTCAGTATGCCTGAAAACTGCACACCTCTTTCTCCTTCTTCTTAATCCCAACAGGAAACATGACTTGTTCACCATGTCTGCATAGGGCGCTACTAAACTGCAGTCAGGACCCTCTGGTGCTGGTAAAAACTGAACAGTTTTGAATTGTGTAAGCACAGTATTGCAGCCAGAAGCCGACTCTGATTTCCTCCAGGGAAGGCTGGAATTTCACATTGCAGACCGCTGTCACCAATAACAGCCCAGTCCCTGGGGACTAGATCTCTGGGATGTGCAGTCACTCAGCCATGGAGCCATTTCCCAGAGAGGGAGGATGGGAGATATGGGAGCCAAGATTGTGCCTCGCTTTTGGTGTTGCTCAAGCAAGTGGCATTTTGGAACGTTAGGCCTGAAGTGATTGCTGCATCTTTTGAGGCAGTACCCCCAAGAGATGAGCCCCGAAGATTCCATCTCTTGCTTTTTAGAGCTTTGATTACATGTAAATTCCACCTCACTTGGTATTTTACAAGGGTGCTGGGATCCAAACTCAAGTTCTGAAGCACTTTCTCCACTTAGCCATCTCTTGGCCTCTTAAAAAATGATCTTAAATTTAGATATACAGTTTTAAAAAGTAATCTTCCCAATCCAAACTCCCCAAAGGGCTAGTGCTCTCATTTGGTATGTAATTCTGGAGCCTTATTGCCATGAAAAACATGTGTCATTTGCCAAAGCGAGGCAAGCTTCTACGCCACTTCTTTGACCTTCTACACCGCTCCTCTCCGTGCCCGTGGTCTGGCTGTGTGGTGTCGTGTTCTCCCGTGGAACATCTTCTTTCTCCACTACAAGTTTTCTATGTAATAAACAGTGCCTATCTGTGTTTCTGTTCTAACTTACCTGCATATTTTAGGATACATTTTTAAAAGGAAAGAAAGCGTTTCTTCTCTCTTGATCTCTGTACAACAGAGATCAGCTGAGATGACCAGGAGTTGATGTGTAAGGGAACTATTGTGGTTCACACAGTCTTTTCTTGTTCTCTAAGCTGGGCAGCCTTAGCTCTGCAGCACTCAGACTTGCAGCCTTCCGTGATCCTGACTCAACGAAGAAGAAGCCAGAAGCCAGGTGATTGGAGTGGATTGGCTAAGTCACAAGGAAATAGCTCCCTGCAGGGAGCACACAGATGGTTTTTGTGTGTTCTGGGAGGCAAGATCACCCAGGGGTGCAAGCAATCGTGGTCATCCGAGAGGACCTCCAGGAAGCTCCTGTGTGTCAGCATTTCCATCGCATGATCAGTGATAACTTTGCCTTGAAATATGGTTCCCTAAAAGTCCAAGACTCTAATACTTACTTCCCTATGTGACTCTGGATTTTCTTTTATTAATTTTTTTTCAGTTAGCTTGCATAGTAGTAGGTTTCAGTATGGAATTTTTATGTATGTGCACATGTGCATGATTATTCTTTGTTTTGATTTATTTCCTGTCCCTCCTGCCCTCCTCTGGCTGGTTCCCTCTACCCTGTGTCACCCCTACTGTCTTTGTGTCACACTTATTCCATTACCCTCTCCTTTCCCCCTCACCTCTCCCTCAAGATTTCTATGTCTCTCTAATGGTTCCCTTTCTAATTTCAAGACACACACACACATACATATTGAAATCCAAAGTCTGCATATTAGAGGATATATTTGGTGTTTATCTTTCTGAGACTGGCTTATTTTGCTATGCATAATTATTTCCAGTTCTATGATTTTTTCTACAAATGTCATAATTTCATTTTTCTTTGTGGCTAAATAAGATTCCATTGCGTATATATAATACATTTTTCTACATCCATTCATTTGTTAATGGACAGCTAAGCTAATTTTACTTTCCAGCCATTGTGCATAGTACAACAATAAATGTGGATTTGCCAGTATCTCTATGCTGTATCAATTTAGAGCCCATGTGCATAGCCAGGAGTGGTATAGCTTACATAATAGTTATACACTTTACATCGCCACCAGTAATGAATAAGGATTTCTCTTTCCCACATCCCTGCTGTCTTGGGCTTTCATTAGCTGTTCTGGATGGGGTGAGATGGGATCTCAAAGCAATTTTAATTTGCATTGTCCAGACGGTTAAGGATGTTGAACACCTTTTCGAAATTTGTTGACCATTTGTATCTCTTCCCTTGAGAACTGTCCGTCTAATTCATGAGCCCAGTTACTGATTTTTGATCTTTGGTGTTTAATTTGAAGTTCTTTCTTATAGATATTAATCCCCTTCCAGAGTATTTTTCCAATTCTGTAGGGATTCATTCTGGTGATTGTCTCCTTTGCTATGAAGAGCATTTTAATTTCATGCAGCCATTTGTCAATTCTTGGGATTATTTTCTGTGCTGTTGGAGATCTTTTCAGAAACTCCTTGCTTCTATCTATATCTTGAAATGTTTTCTCTATGCTTTTCTCTACCCATTTAAAAGTTTCAGATATTACATAAAGGTCTTGGATCCATTTTGAATTGATTTTGTGTGTGTGTGCGCACACACACAGGGTGAGAGATATGGATCAAGTTTTATTCTACATGTGAAAATCCAGTTTTATCAGCACTTTTTTGAAGAGGATTTTTTACAATGCATATTTCTGACAACTTTGTTGAAAATTAGGCAATTGTAGCTTATTGAGTTTATTTCCAGGTCATCTATTCTACTCCGCTGGTCCTCATGATTGTTTTGGCAATAGTATCATAGAATTGTTGTTACTATGGCTCTGTAGTATCATTTGAAATCTGGTATTATAATTCCTCCAGTATTTCTCCTTCTGTTTATAACTGTTTGGGCTAGTCTGGTTCTTTTGTGCTTCCAAATGAATGTAGTCCAGTAAAGAATGTTTTTGGGGTATGACAATCCTAGCACTTAGGAGGCTGAGGATCACTCTGAGCTCAAGGCCATCTTGGGACTACAGAGTGAGTGCCAGGTCAGCCTGGGCTAGAGTGAGGCCCTACCTCAGAAAAGCCAAACCAGACAAAAACAACAACAACAAAAAGAATGTCATTGGAAATTTTGTCGATTACTTTTATAATACAGCCATTTCCACAAAATTAATTCTGCCAATCCATGAGTATAGAGGTCTTTCCATCTTCTTTTGTCATCTTCAATTTCTTTAAGTTTCATTGTATAGTTTCATTCATTCACCTTCTTGATTAGCTTTGTTTTTGAAGCTACTGTGAAGGGGATTTTTTTTCCTGAATTCTTTTCACAGCAAATTTGTTACTAGTATACGAGAAAGTTTTGTATGTTGGATTTGTATCCTGATACTTTGATGCAAGTGCTTATAATATCTAAAAGTTTTCTTATGTCTTTAATATAGGTTTATGTCATCTGCAAGTGGATATAATTTGACTTTCCCTTGTTTTGTTGCTCTCCGTAAGATTTCAAGCACTATATTAAATGAAATTAGGCAACTTTTCTTGTTCCAGCTTTTAGAGAAAATGTTTTTAATTTTTCCTTATTTAGTATTTGTTGGCTATTTTAGTATTTTGCTGGTTATAGCCTCTGTTATGTTAAAACATGTTCCTCACATTCCTAGTTTCTTTAGGGTTTTTTCATGAAGTATGTTGAACTTGTTCAAAGGTCTTTTCTGCATTGATCAAGATGACCATGTGATTTCTGTCCTTAACTCTATTTATGTGCTGTATTGTTCTGACTTATTTGCATGTATTGAATCAACCTTGCATCCCTGGAATGAACCAACTTTATTGTGTTCTTAATGTGTTCTTAAACCCAGTTCCAAGACTTTTTCTCTCATTGGATAAACACTTTTATTTGTAAATTTAGTCAGTATGCACAATTGACCCTAAAACTTGAATAAGATAAATTTTAAAACTACTTGGAATGCCATATATATAAAAGGGATTTTCTCAGGATAGTTACCAGATGTAACCCTAATCCCAAACCATCTTAGTTGGCAAAGTTCCAATAAGCTGGAGCTATGCTCCTCTCCCACACATTCACAACAAACACCATGAGGGAAGAAGAAATCTTGTATTCTTTCCTCTTAGAAAGGAAAAAGAATCTCAACCTACTTATGAGACCAATTGCAGCACAATGAAGCTGCACTAATTTAGAATATTAGTAACATATGCTGTTGTGAATGACTTGTTTATTCTAGAGCCCTTATAAATAAACCCCCATTAGTATATCCATTGTCAGCCGGAGGATTAGTTAATATACACATATAATACATAATAGCATTTTACCACTATGACAAAAGTACAGTTCTATTTAGGAGAAAACCAAGTGGACTCTAAATGACACACACAAGACTCCCCGCCACTTGTGAATGTGAAAATCTAATTTAAAACTGTTGACGCTGTAACATATAAAATAGCTATTATAAATGCATATAGCGCACTCTGTAGCTGCCAGGTTTACTTCCTCTCTCTCACACTCTCTCTCTCTTTCTCTCTCTCTCTTTCTTAAAAGTTTTCTGTTTTCTTTTTCAGTTTGTATTTTTTAAGAAGCAGTAAATTACATAGTGGCTAAGACTTTAATCTTTAACTCTTGAAAAAGCCCACATTCTATCACAATGATGTGTGGTCAGACTGAACAGCCCCCATTGTTAAACACTTGGATCACATCATAACAAATTGTGTTGCAAAAGGATATCATATACCCTTATTTATTGATTCTAATACCTTAATAGCTCCCAAACAAGTCATTAACACAGAGAAACATGCCACATGAGAAGCAAGAAATACCACTCATCCCTTCTGCTTGGTAGTGATTTGTTACTCCTGAGGCTCAGGGCTCCCATCACTGAGGTCTGTGAACACTCACTTCACATTCACCCTGAGTGAAAGATGGAATGATTTAAGTACACCTGCATCATGTCACAAATTTTTACAAAAAAGTCACAAGTTAACCTAAAGTATTTTACAGACTTTACTACAAAATGCCATAAAAACTTCCTTCACTGAAGCTCTCTCCCCACATCCATTGGGCCAATTGAATGTCTTTGGGTCTGATGGTAACTCTCTTGGTGTGGATGTCACATAGGTTAGAGTCTTCAAACAAACCCACCTTCACTGGCCTCCTGAAACACACCAATGGCTGCACTCAGGAACCTTAAGTCTGTTTTGAAATCCTGAGCAATCTCTCTCACCAACCTCTGGAAAGACAAGTCATGGATGAGAAGCTTGTCAGGGTTGGGGACTTATGAGACGTCTGCTTGTTGCAGGTCATTCTCTTTCACCCAAAGTTGAAGGAAGGCTTGGGCCATTTCTCTGATCATCTTGTGACTGTTAATGCCAGTAAAGAACCACAGTTGCCAAGCAAAAAGAAGACACTGCTCCAAGAGGCTACTCCAGCCAGTGACCAAACCACTCTGCACCCAGTTTGCATGACTTTTATTAAGAAGTTTTGCATTTATGTTCATCAGGGAAATTGGTCTATAGTTTTCTTTTGCTGTGGCCTTACCTGGTTTTATCATCAGGATAATGTTGACTTCATAGAATGAGTTTGGTGCTATTTCTTCTCTTTTAATTTTTTGGAATATTTCAAAAAGCATTGGTATTACCTCTTTAAATATTTGATAGAATTTGGTAGTGAATTAATTAATCTGTAGACTTTCCTTTGTTGAGAGGTTTTTTTTTGTGTGTGTGTGTGTTGTTTTGTTTTGTTTTGTTTTTTACTGCTTCAACCTTTTTGCTTGTTAAGGATCTGTTTAAGCTATTGGTAGTCTCTTGGTATAATTTTTTTTGGGGGTCACGTTAACCATTTTTTCTAGATTTTCCAGTTGTTTAGAATATGAGGTTCCAGAGTATTCATTTAGTGATCATCTGGATTTCGTTGAACTCTGTTGTGATCTCACATTTTTACCTCTACCTTTATTGATTTGGGTCTTTCCCTTGCTTTTGGTCAATTTGACTAGGTGTTTGTTAGTCTTGTTTATTTTTCAAAGAACCAACTCTTAGGTTGATTCTCTTCATTCTTCTTTTCATCTCTATTTCATTAGTTTCTGACCTGGCTTAATTCTGGTTGTTCTTTTTCTTTTCTTTATTTTTCTTTATTTATTTTTATTGTCCATAATGAGTTATATTATTTAATGGGCAAACAATGAGCTGTTATCCCCGGTTCCCCAATGCCCCTCTTCCCCATCCCCAATCAGCTGGATATCTTCCTCTGTGGGCAGTCTGGATCAGTCCTTGGGGCAGGGGACCATGGATAGCCTAGGAGTAAGCCCGGTTCCGCCGGCCCTAGTATGTTGTTACTCAGGGGGGCCATGTCTCTGGATATTCTCCCCCACCACGGCTCTCACAATCTTCCCGCCCCCTCTTCCACTCAGTTCCCTGAGTCATGGTGGGTGAGTATTAAGGCTGTTTTATTGTTGAGAACTTAGGGGTCTCTGTACTTCTGCTTTAGGTTGTGTAGAAAATCATTGGTGTCTGTCTCACTGGCTTATCCTGAATGGCTGTCACTATGGGTCACTTGTTCATCCCATCATTCTCTGCAGGGTTCCATGTGGATCCTCCACAGTATGTCTGGGGTGGCTCATCTCTTGTCAGGATCTCAGCTATCGGCCTGCAGTTCATTGGTAGGGTTGGATGAGCCACAGCTCTCTCGCTGCATTCTGAAAGATACAAACAGAATCTCCATCAGAAAGTGAGATCAGTATAGGTTAACTGAGATACACATTTCTGAATTATCTAGATTCTATTTTTAGTAGCCTCTCCGTCAATCGCTCCCATAGTGCATCTTTTCTTGTGAGCCCAAGAGTATGGGATCTGGTGCCTATTGCCCTGAATCCCCAGTTCCAGTCAAGGGCTCCCCCTCCCTAAGTGGAATATTTGGCCAAATTTAAAAGCTGTTGATTGTCTCCCCCAGGCCCAGGTTTCTCCATTGCACGAGTGCTCCTTTCTTGGTTCGCTGTTCTCTCCCAGTAGGAGGTATGGTCAGCCTACTCATGGCCACAGACTGTGTTTCATGCCAGTGGTCTCTGTTTACTCTAGCTGTCGTTGATCAGCTTCCCCTGGCAGCTTTTGCAATGCCTTCCAGCACTGTGCTAACTGGCATCTGGGGGCTGGTTACCATTCTGGACCTTGAAGGATCTCTCGATGCTGATTGATGGCATTCTGTGGTTTCTTCAGCAGCAGGGTCTTGCCTCAGGCCTGGGGAGGGCATTCAAGGGCTTTGACAGAATTCTGTCTTGTTTTTGGAACCTCATGGATCACTTTGGTCAACAGTTCAGTGAGGGAAGGAACCGGTGGCTGGGTCCAGGGGTTGTCAGACTGATCAATTTTTCACAGGCTTAGACTCTCTCCCCTACTACTCATGGCCCCTCTTGCCATTTGACGCCTACTGCTTGTTCAATAGGTTACAGTATGCTCGTAAGGATTTTATGATTTTGAACCCATTTTGGTTTAGCTTCATGCTTAAGTCATCCCCTCCCCCCTCCCTTACCCCTCATTTATAACCTCTCACTTCTTTCTACTAGTCTGCGTAGAGTTTACGGTTAGCCTGGTTAAGGACCGCATATGAGGGAGAATATGCGGTGTTTGGCTCTCTTTTCTTTTGAGAGATCACTTAGTAGGATCTGCTCGAAGTCAGACCATTTTTCCCTAAATTTTGATATGTCATTTTTCCTTTCAGCTGGATAGAATTCCATGGTGTAAATACATCAAAGTTTTGTTATCCATTCCTCCATGGAAGGGCATTTTGGTTGATTCCAATTCTTGGCTATTATGAACTGAGCTGCTATAAACATAGTTGCACAAATGTCTCTATCCTGAGATGTGACATCTTGCGGATAGATGCCTAGTAGAGGGATAGCTGGGTCCATTGGTAGTTCTATGTCCATTCTGTTGAGGAGTCTCCACAGTGCTTTCCAAAGCAGTTGAACAAGCTTGCAATCCCACCAGCAGTGAATGAGGGTTCCTTTTTCCCCCGCATCCTCGCCAGCAACTATTGTTGTTGGTTTTTTTCATGATTGCCATTCTGACTGGAGTAAGGTGGAATCTCATTGTGGTTTTTATTTGCATTTCCCTGATACTTAAGGATGCTGAGCACTTTCTCAGGTGCGTAAAGGCTATATGGGTTTCTTCCTCTGTGGATTCTCTGTTGATATCAGTGCCCCATTTTGTGAGGGGGCAGTTTGAGTTTTTGTTATTAATTTTTTTGAGTTCTCTGTAGGTTCTGGGAATTAGGCCTCTGTCTGAGTTGTAGCTGGAGAAAATCATCTCCCAGTTTGAAGGGTGTCTATTGGCTCTGAGTGCAGTGTTTTTGTCTGTACAGAAGCTTTTGAGCCTGATCAGGCCCCATTTTCTTTTCTTTTCTCTCCTCTTCTTTTCTTTTTTTCTCTCCCTTTTTGCTGCCAAACTGCATTTGGGTTTGACATGTTCTTGACTTCCCGAGACCCTAAGATGCATCACCAACTTAGTTATTTGAGATCTCCCTGATATTTTTAATGTAGCCACTTATCCCTTTTTAGAACTGCCTTAGGTCTATTCCAAAATTCTATCTCTTTTTGCTTTCATTGTCTTTTGATGTTAGGAATTAATTTCCTCCCTGATTTCCTCAGTGACCCACCAATCATTGAAGAGTAAATTTGATGTCTATATATTTTTTCATAGTTTCCTTGCTATTTATTTTAATTTGCATTTGTTTTTAAATTTTTATTTGACTATGGTATGATAGGATATAAGAAATTATTTGATTCTTTTGTGTTTGCTAAGACTTGCTTTGTGACTTTGAGTGTGCTATGTTGCAGAGAAAATTCCATGGCCGCTGAGAACATGCGTCATGTATCTGTTGGATGGAATAGTCTGTATATGTCTGTTCAGTCCGTTTGAACAATGGTGTAGCTTAACTCTGAACACTTTTTGTTATTATTGTTGGTTATAAGTTCAAGGGGCCTATCTAAAGATAAAAGTGATAAATTGAAATAACCTCCTAATATTGTCTTAGGATCTCTCTGATCTTTCATGTTTATTAGTGTTTGCTATATGAAATCACAAGCCCCAGCATTCATTGCATATAGCATTTACAATGACTGCATATCCATGTGTATTCATTATATATAGCATATCTATTTCATGTAGCATTCACAACTGCTGTATCTTTGAAATGAATTTGTCCTTCATTAATATTTAGTGGCCTTCTTATCTCTTCTGACTAGTTGTTCTTTGAAGTCTACTTTATCAGTTATCAAAAATCACTAAGCCAGCATGTGTTTTTCTTCCATTAACTTGATAAATTGACTTCCATCCCTTGATTCTTAGTTGATAGGTATCTTTACCATTGGGGAGTGTGTCTTGGAGACAGTACATAGTTAATTCTAGTTTTTGAAAATAGTCAATTTTGAATACCCCTTTTTTTTGGTGAGTCAAAGCTGCTTACATTTTTTAAGAGATTTACCTAATTTCTGTATGATGGATTTGCTGGTTTACTGTTGGACATGATGGATTCCTTCTTAGTTCTCCTTTGTTCAGTCATTTTTCTCATGTAATTTATTCTTTCCTCTATTCTCATGATCAAGACTGTCATTTGTCCTCTGTGCAAAGTATTCCTATCTTCTGTAGTGCTAGATTGGTTAGTTTGTGCTTGGTGTGTGTGTGTGTGTGTGTGTGTGTGTGTGTGTGTGTGTGTGTGTGTGTGTGTGAGAGAGAGAGAGAGAGAGAGAGAGAGAGAGAGAGAGAGAGAGAGAGAGAGAGAGAACGGGAGAGAGAGAGAGAGAACGGGAGAGACGTGTGTGGTATATACACATGTACATGTCTTTGTGACTTCCCATTCACTCACTTGCTGCAGGAATCACTTTCTTGTGGTCACTAGAATGGAATGCCAGGTGTCTCACTCCATCTCTCTTCCTCCTGATATTGTTTGGAGCCACAATTTCTTTTGACTGATTCCAGAGCTTTCAGGGCTCTGCAGATTCTCCAGTCTCTGCTTCCCTGGGGGACTGGAGTTACAGGCACACGTGAGGATGCCCAGCTCCTTTACTGGGATCTGGAGACCCCTCAGGCCCTCATGCTTGTGCTGGAAGTCCACTTAACCACTGAGCCATCTCTCCAGCCCTGAGCTTGTTCTGAAATATTCATATTTAAAAGTAGTGTTGCTGGGTAACAGTCTCACTTTACAGTTATTTATTTTCAGTGCTCAGCATACATCATTCTATGCTTTCTTGGCATTCAGTATTGCTGCTGAGAAGTCTGATCTTATTCTGACTAACTTGTCTTTGTATCACTTTTCCCTTGAACTTTAATTTGCTTTTTGTGCTTGATATCTTGAATATGTCATAGAGAGGTTTTCCTCTAGTCATGTCTCCTGGGGTTCACAATGTCTATTCTGTTTGGATGTCCATTGCTCTCTCTAGATTTGGGGAAAATTCTGGTATAATTTCATTGAATGGATTCTCTATGCCTTTCTTTTTTTTTTCTCAGCTCCTCCTTCTGCTCCATTGGGGTCTTAAGTTTGATTTCTTAACTGTATGATAGAGTTCTTGGACATTTTGGTCATGTGACTTTATTTTCTTCCCTTTATTGATGTTTGAATGTAATGTACCTCGAATTGTCCTCCACCCTGATGTTATTTCTTCTGCTTTGTCAAGTCTATTGGTGATGCTTTCCATTATATTTTTTATTTGATTCATTGAATTTTTCATTTTCAATATTTCTAATTATTTTTCTAAATTTAAATTTTCCTCCTAAATTTTCTTCCATGTTGCTGATGTTTTTCCAGTGATATTGCTGAGTATCTCATTGATTTTTTTTTTTTGGCATTTTATAATGTTTTTCTTTTCTCTCTTAACCTACTTTGAATTCTTTTATTTGTATCCTTTTGAGATAGTTGATCTTTTTTCTAGTAAATTTTAATATCATTGAATTTAGTAGATGTGGAATTACAGTCTTTTGGAAGAGTCATTTTGGCTGTGTTTTCATGATTCTTGTCTTTCTGTGTGCTATTTAATTGTGTGCTGTTTAATTGGATATACTTCCAATTTTATTTGAGGATCCTCTTATTGATCTTAAAGGCTCAATCTCCAGTAATACTGAGAGGAGAAAATTAGCTACTATAACAACAGCCACACCAAACCATCTACAATACAGCCCGCTAATGCCTCACCAATAGGCATATCCAGAAAATGGGGAAATTAATGTAGAATATGATATTAGATTAAAAATTATACAGGATGTTGTTACTTTCTTGTTGCTGGAATAAACACCTGACCAGATGCAGCATATGGGAGGAAAGGGTTGATTTCAAGCTTACAAAATCCAGAGGAAACATCTTCATGGTGGAAGCTGGCTCATTTCCATTGACTCAGAGAAGAGAGAGATACCAGCAATACCTATGAAGCATGAGCACCAGGATTTCACACGCCTTAGTAGGGCTGGTCTGCAAGACCTGCTCCCAGTGACACCTCTTCCAGCAGGCTTCTAGATACTTAAGTAGGAAGCTTGACCTTCATCAAAAATTCCAGAGGCTATGTGGGATATACATTCACATTCAAACCACCACATGGGGTAAATGCGAAATAAATGAATGAAATAAAGAATTAAGGAGGCAGAGAAAGGGTTCAAGCTTCAGCCAAGAGGAGTCCCAGGTTGCTAAGTTAGCTCTATACTTGACTACCTCAATGGTGGCTCCAGACACATCCAGAGCCTTATCCCAAGAACTTTGAATGTGCTACTGTACATGGCAAAAGGGGTGAGGAACCTGAGAGGAACATGGCATTGGGTTATATCCAAAGACAAGACAAGTGGTGAGGTTAGTGTAAGAGAAGGACATGAGCTGAGGAAGAAGGATGGAGTCAGGCTGAGGACTCTGAGGATAGAGCGGGACATGGCTTGGAGCACAGGTAGCTAAGGAGGTATGTGTGGGTCTCTTTAGAAGGAGAGCAGAGCCCCACTGGCACAGTGACTTTGTGTCTGTGATTTCTAAGACAGTACACCTGTGCTGCTGTAAGCCATGACAGAGGGGTGGCAGGGGAGCATGTGGCCTCCAGAACCAGCTCTTGCCACTTGCTGGCTGTAGGAATATGGGCCATTTGTTCTCTGTGCCTCACTTCTCCATATTATAAAGTGATGATTGTGAGGACCTGGTGCATCCCAGCCCATGGAAAGCTGTGCATGAAGGGCATGTCCTCACCATCGTTGCTGCTGCTCTTGTTGCCAGCAGTCCCTGAACACTCAGAGGCTGTTCTTTCTCTCCCCCCTCACCATTCCTGACCAGCCACGCTTCCTACTAGCTGCCCTGTGGAGTGCTGACCTGAAACTGCAGCTACCTTTACCCCGCCTGCTTTCCAGGGCCTCTCTGGGCCCCCAGTGTGGAGACCAGGTCTCCACCATATGGCTTCAGTGCGTTGGGTCATTGCCCTCCCCACCTGGCTCACTGTAACCAGCCTTTCCTTCCTGCCAGGCCTGGACCCTCCCTGCTTCTCTGAAACCACCATCCATCCACCCTCCCTCTCCACCTCAAGGAGTCCACCCTGTTCCTCTCTGAAGCCCTGACTGGCCTCTCCCACCAATATGGCTCCTGTGTGTGGCCTCAGGTGTTGGGAGCGCTCACATACGAGCACATGTTGAATGTCTGCTCCCCACAGTTCCAACACCACAGGGTCAGAGGCGGATTCCCAGTGTCATTCTCTTCTTCCCTCCTACATGACTCTGCTGCAGCCCCTGCAAGTAGTCCAGGGATACCTGTGGGACACTCCTGAATGGAAATGTCTGTGATCTAGTTCACGTCATGAGAGGACAGGTGTGACAGGAGATGGGACACCATGGAATCTGTCTACAAGAAGGGACATCTCTCATTTCCAACTCAGATCCCAGATATCTCCTAGCCTTTCCCTGGGAGAATTGGTATTAGTCACATGGTCCATCAGGGTAGGGGACTGCCTCTGAAACTCGACACTCTTTTTGTGAGCTTCAAAAATCCCAAGGTCCTCCCAAGCATTGGACTTTGAAGGAGGTCCTTGGAGATGTGGGGTTACCATGGCAACACAAGGCAACTTTCTCTCAGTTGCATAGTCTTATTGCCAGGCTCCCCATTGTTTAAACAGGAAGAAGAAACTATTTCAGACTTGATGGAGACTGTAGCTCCAAGCACCATCAGATGCCTGGTCAGGAGTGTGACCACACAGGGGATCAGCAGCCACAGAAGCTAAGCAGGTCAAGACTGGTCAGCAAGCCCTGAGAATAGTCTCCTGAGCCCTCTCTCAGCAAAGAAGTGGGTGAGACTAATCAATGTGCAAGCTATGAGTCTACCCAAGGCCCTTCCAAACGGCCCTCCCCTCCCATCTGTGTGACCTGTTTTAGTCACCTCTGCCCACCTGAGGCCACATACCTCATGACATATGTATCTACCCTATTCAGAAACCACAAACAGCTTCCAGCACCCTACTAGCCTTCTGCCATAGTCCGAATAGTCTGGCCCCAAGTCTCTTTCTCTCGTTGGAGCCTAGAATGGAGGAAGTGCCAGGGACCATGAGGTAAAGGAGAGAAGCTGCTAGGCTTCGCCCAGGCGCTTTGACATCCCCTCTGCATTGGTTTCCTTGGACTTCCGAATGATGCCACCCATCAGGTTGGCTCAACCAACAGAAGGTTAATGTCTTGAAGCTGTGGAAACTGGAAGTTCAAAGTGAAGAAATATTCCGGGTTGCTTCTTCCCAGAGGCCGTGGGCAAGTCTGTGTCATCTCTGTCTGGCTTCTGTTTGTTACTGACCATCCTTGCCATACCTTGGCTTACATACCCATCATTCTACTCTCTTCCCCCATTGTCACATGGCCTTAATTCCCTTGTGTGTCCTGAGCGGAAGGACAAGCTGGTGGTAAGGGGACGGCATTGGTCCTCATGAGCTGAGTCTAAGATTCCCTGTGCATGTGTTTCCTTGGCAAAACCATCATGCCTCCCAGATTCCTCTGCCTTAGTCCTGGAGAACTCAGCATAGGTCCACCACTGAGCAGGCACCACTTCAAGCTGGACCATCACCTAAGCCATGTCCTGCATAAAAGCCCTCGAAAACTTGAAATCCACAGGATGCACAGTTGAGCAGAAGGTGCTATGCTGTGTAATCCCGGTTGTCCTGCCACTGTCCCCTGTCTCCCCTCTTTAGAAGGTAATGTTTAGTTTTTAAATAAATTCTTGTTTTGTTTTATGAAAGACTTTGTCTGGATTTTCTTTTCAACACAAGAATAAAGCTCTGAGGATAAAGCCAGGCCTCCATCTTGGCCTTACCCCATCTTAACCACGGTATGATGTTGTGAAGGGCCTTGAAGGCTGCCTGGGGACAAGTCTCCTGGCCCACAATGTCCCTCCGAAGGGCCAGAACAATACTATTAGCAACCAAGGTGAGCCCAGGAGAAATGAGGAAGGCAGAAAACAGAGGGAGCGCACGTGGGCTGCAGGTGCCAGCCTGACCCGACCATTTCCCCTCCTCAGATGGAATCTCCCTTCACCTTACTCTCTGTCCTCTTGTCTCTTTTCAGGACTCCTCTTCAGCTGGCCCCATCCCCACGGCCGTCCAGCAAGCCGCCACAGTGGCTGGAGAACAGGGCACGTCTCCTAAAGTCCAGCTGCCCCTCAACGTGTGAGCTGCCCTTCATGTTTGTCATGGTGCCATGCTTTGGCTTTGTCCACACACGAGCACACGCACACACACATGCACACACACACACACACACACACACACACACACACACACACAGGCATTTACAAAAGTTGTTTCTATCTAGCAGATTTTCAGTTGACTACTAGCTGGTTAGTGCAGTTCTGTTCATCTGGTAATGCTGCCCAAAAGAAAAGTGTGGAAACAGAAGTCTGGCAGGGTTTTTAAAAATCATTGTCCCTAGAAGAATTATGAGAAGAAACTTCAAAATGTTTGACAACGTAGGCACTGGTTTATCAAAAAAAAAAAAAAGAACCAGACTTAGTTTGAAGTGAGATTTGGGGTGGCCTGAAGGGGTAAGGTGTGGGGGGAGTTGGGGCATCCGTGGGAACCTGGGTTGCAGCTTCATACTGCCTGCTCAGAAATAGTGAACTGCCATTAATACAACCGAAGGCCAGCCAGCTGCCTGCTGGCCCCAAATATAACCGCGTGAATCACTGCTAGGAAGTGAGGCGCTTATCTTGTTGAGAAAATTTGCTCTGCTAAATTACAGCTTTTTAAAGATATGTGCAGTTTTAAAATTCTCATTTGAAAAGCGTTCTGGAGAATTAGATAGGCTTGTGCTCTCTAATTTGGCAATGAGCTCAGAGTCTTGAATGGATATTTTAAGGTGGAGCAGATGAATTTGGCAAACAGAAGGATAAAGGCAGAAAGTTCCTTCAATCAAGGTGAGTCAGTGGGACACTCAGAACCTGTGTGGTTGCACGATGGAATACACTTTAAGAGAAAAACAATGCTTTTGGACAAAAAAATTCAAGTTCAAAAGGTTTCCTAGAAGCAACTTAGGCCAAGTCTAAATGTTATTAGGTGTTGTTTCGAATAGGGAGGTTTGAACACCCTTTTGCACGCCCACCTGCATGACTAACTAATTTAATTAAAGAAGTCTGAAATGTATCCAAATTTCCCCTAGCTTCCCAGTGTGAACATAGATTAGGATGCTATATTCCTGATTAGTTTTTGGGATGTTTTCACCAACACTGGACATTGGATATAGTCAGCTTTCCCACATTTGTAGGTTCAGCTATAGTTGAGTTCAGCCAAAATGGAAGGAAAATATTTAAGAGGAAATCCCAGAAAGTTCTTAAAAGCAGAAACTGAACTTGTCTTGCCCCAAGTACTCTTCAGAGTCTGCATACATGAAGTGATGTACAGCCTCTGTGGTTCATATTTTAAGTCGTTTCATTGAAGTGCACAGGAGAATGTGCACAGGTTATGTACAAATAGTCATTCTATAGAAGAATCAAGCACTTAGGACCCAGAATGTCCTGGACTAATCCCTTGTGGACACTGAAGAGACAGCTGTCCTGCCTCTGACCATGCTGCTTCTTCATTCTAAGCCAGTGGTGAGGGAGGAGGATGTGGGGAGTGAGAAGGATGTGGTGAGCAGCAAGATACAAGACACCATTCCCAAGGAAGGAGACCCATGTCCACAGCCTGGCTTTGATGTGATCCCCTAAACGAGAGGGCACAGGCCAGAGTAATTAGGTTCACTGTGACATCTTCACAACTATATACCTGCATCTGACTCTCAACAGCTTCCTACTTTTTCTCTGAGAGCCAAAGGCAACGCCCTTCTGGAGTAATGACTGTTTTGGATACATTCATGAGGCCATGACCGTAGGCACACCTTCATGTCCTCAATGTCTCTTTAGCACAGAGCATGGAAAGTCCTCTTCCTTCTCAGCCCTCTTCTGCTATGGAAACAAGTTCACTGAAACATGCAGCTCTCCCCTTTCGCCTTCCTTACCCCACCCACAGGGCATATTGTCACTGTTTAGCTTGAGATGTTATCTGAGTAGCAGGATGTATCGGAAAATGCCCTTGGGTAGAGAAGAGTCTGCAGGTGACAGTGGTGGTCTGAGTAGTAGATGAATAGAGACCTTGCGAGAGGCCAGGAAAAACATGCTTGTGTATTCCATTTCTGCTCAGAAATCTCACACATGTTGCAGCACTATACAGGTTACACTTTGAAAACATGACCACTAAAATTACATTTTATGCTATTCTTAGGGGGCACAAGATCAGATGTACCTCATCAGTTTATCAAGCAAGGGGCTAGCCTGACCCCCAGTGCTTTTTGGCTCAAAGAATCTTGCAGTCCCAGTGACATAATTATTTCTTACCTGACGGTTTTCCCCAAAACAGCAGTTATAAGAACTTGAACATGAGATAAGTTGTGTTTATAGAAACAATCAAAACAGCTCTGCAGCCAGGAGAATGCAGGGATGATGGCTTTGGAGCTCCAGGCAAAGTACTTTTCCTGGGGAGGCATGAACAAACATCCTTTCACTCCAGATAGGGCACCAATGACAGACCAGATGAACTATTCTACACAGTCTAGCTTGATGAATCAGTGAGTTTACGGCTCACTTACAGGAGCATTTTGAAAGGTTACTTGCAGGAGAGGAGCGTGACTCCAAAACAGCTTCATCACTGAAAATTCCTACTCCAGTGTGGTTGACAACTACCCCAAAGCTGGACGGATGGACAGACGGATGGATGGATGGTTGGATGGAGTCCTACATTCAGTTAACTTTCTATCTTCCATAGAGTCTAGAGCTCTCTAAGGCCGCATGCACCTGGAGCAGAATTACATAGAGCAGGGAAGGAGTACAGGCTGCAGTGAATGGCTGGAATCCTAGGTGAGGGTCCAATGACCCTTCCCACCTCCACCCCCTTTAAAGGACCATCAATAAGTCCAATCTTATGAAAGTTTCCTCTAGATAATCACAGTGGCTCTTATTATGATGGTAATAGTCATGTTATGCCCAAAGGACAGTGTGTTACAAGAGGCTCTCATCCATAATCCTTGAGTGCCTTAAAACCCAAGCCCTGGTGCTGACGATGCCTGACCTTCTAGGTCAGCCCATTCATTGGTTCATGGCACCAATTTTCCCAGAGTTCAGTTGCCTCCACACAATACAGGACTCAGTTTGGATGGTCAATACATGAAGGCTTGGCTTTTCTATAGAGGCAAAGCCTCCCCTCCAAAAATACGCACTCCCTTTTTCTAGCAATGCTAGAATTCTCTCTGGCTATCAGACTTGTCTGCCTTTCATCTGGCTAACTTGCCAGCCATGATGGGGTCTGAAGGTTGATGAGAACCCATATGAACAGGGTCCCTCTCCTACCGGAAGGCTGGATTCTTGCCTTCGCTTCTTCATGAGCCTTGAGCTAGGTATGGAGGGCAAAGAGGAGGAGGGCAGAGAGATCCACACATGGCAGCTGGATACAGGAAGCCTGTTAGCGTGTAGTGGCAGAACCTGCTCAGTTCTTCCAGAGGACTTTCTTGACCCATGTTACCCTGTGTAGAGGATGCTCCTGGACAGGCTCCTTGCACACAGATCTGTCCACCATCTGCTGTTCATAAGGCCACTCAGTAGCCATCCTTGAACAGAGCAGTCCATGGATGGGCACACACCTCCCCAACCTACTCCTGGGTGGCTGTAGGAAAGGAATGAGCGGAAGCAGGACCCCTTGCAGGAGGAATGAAGCAAACCTCACTTACTGGAGAAGACATGTGAGCAGGCCACCATCTGGAGGAGAAAGGGTGTGAAATGAGCGGAGGCACTAAAATAGTCTGAGTCGCTCCGTGATTAGAACGGAAGGAAAATCTGCAGACCACAGCAAGTGAAGAGCTGGCTGCGGATTCAAGGGTGCGAGTGAACAAAACTGTGGCAGCTGCTTTCACATGGGCACAGAGCAAGCAGGGTACTTCACCCAGTCACCACAGCTGCCACCCGGTCTGGTCTTTGTCCACCACCCTGGGGGCACCAGGCAAAGGACATAGGGCTGGCATGCAGCCCCTGACTATAGGCCCAGCTGCACAGCAGGACAAATTCTAACTGGCACAGAAGCCACATACAAGTAATAGAGTTGTAGCCAAGGAGTCAGCCAAACCATCCTACAGTTGGCTTAAATACGATTTTTCTAGTGCCAGCCTCTCTGCATTGACAGAGGTGAGCTCTGAGTTTGGTGGTGGCCTGATTATTCTGGGAGACAGCCTTGAGCACTCCCTGAAGGCCTGGCTGGAGTTTCCAAAGTCTTCTGAAGCAAGAAGTGAGTGAGAACCAGGGGAACGAGGACCATGTTACCCAAGGGTACGTCTGGCTCTCCCAAGTTCCACGTCAGACCCTGGCCATGTGCGCAGCGTAAGGAACATCCACCCATGTGGGCCTGACTTAGGGATATAGGTAGAAAAGTCTGGTAAGTGGTGGCATTGTTGGGATTTATCAGTAGGAACCTGGCGGTCGGCCATGGCGGTGGGCTGCTGAAACCCCCAAAGCTGATGCAGGCCGAGGGATGTGGCCAGGAACCCTTCTGTGGGTACAAATCAATCTTCCATTGTGGCCCATGGATCCATTCCCTTGGGTGACTCAGAAGGGAAAGCAGATGCAGAGTGATACACTCCCAGCCTAAGCAGTGCTCTGCTCCGTAAAGTGTATGCCAGATACACGGGCACCATGCCCAGAGGAGCCATGCAGCAATCCATCTGCTTTTGGTTCCCCCTCTGAGGCACCCAGAGAAGAAGAGGAGGGAGAGAGATTTTTTAAGGTGAACTCAGGCTTATTTACATTTCATTCTCCCAACAACGTACACCTAGAGGCAAAACATGTAAAATAGAGATCTGAGGGAGGCTTGCTCATCAGAAAAAGTGAATTGAAAATAAGGAGGCAAAGGTCAAGCATGTTGGTGCCCTGCCTCGGTCTGTGGGGCACTCCCCTGTCACAGGCCTATGCTCAGATCTAGGCACAGCAGTGTCCCCAAATCCAGAGCCCAGGCCACACCATGTCCTTGCACTGTGCTGAACTTCAGAGCCACAGACTGGAGCTGACTGTGGGCATCTTGGCTCTTGGGCAGATCTTAGGGCTTTGACTGCCTTAGAGGCCATGTGGAACTTAGGTGAACCCACATGTCTGACACAGCAGACACTCGGTCCCTGCCCTCCTCCCTTTGCTCTGCCTCACCTGCAGGCCAGGGATACAGCCAGGGTTTTGCAGCACTGACACCTGATAAATAAGGTCTCAGGGAAGTCAGAGATGGTGACTATGCTCCGAGAAAGGGGGACGTGATAGTCCTCAGGGTGATGGCACCCAAAGGGGACTCATCTGCCCCACTGGGCTTCAGCTCTGGAGTGCTGTTTCACTTAGCATGTCATAAATAAAGTGCCCCAGACACCCCACTACTAAGAAGCTAGATGGCCTGTGTGGAGAGACTTAATGTAGCAGAAAACCCTAATCTATCTTTCGGTAAAGGGAAACGATGCCTCTCAGCAGCTTCGGTGCTGAAGGAAGTGAGAGAAGAGGCCGAAGGCTCGGACTCGCTCTTCCCACACACTCAGTGCTGGGGGACAGAGGACAGTGGATGCTCAGCCATGCCCATCTTTTACATTCCATTTGCTGCCTTAGTTCGTTAGGAACAACATCTGTTTCTTCAGAGAACTCTTTAGCATAGAATGTTAAGAGGAATGGAATGTTGAATCTTTTTCTGACTTAAAAGTCGTAAAATGACTTGAAGCCCCCAATATAAATGATCTTAATTTTCAGTTTTGAGAGAAAGGCTGGACTGTTCTTTTTATGCTGAGACATAAGCACAAAGCCCTTTTTCCAAGTCACACAGGGATCTTAAAATCCCCAGTAAAAGATAATCACCTCGCTCCCAAATGTAATTGACCTTCAGCAACTTGACAGCTCTCCTCCAGAACACTAACAATGACTGCCAGACCCATCAGTAGTTGGTGGGCATTTGTTTCAGCTGCACACACGTATAAATGAATGAGTGCCCTGGCTAGGAAGGGGCATGCTAACTGGGTACCTCTCAGTGTGCCCAGGTTTAGGCAGGTACACGTCTCAGTCCCTGGGATGCTGGATCTTGTCCTCTCTGGGCACCCCCATACTCAGCAGATAGGTGAAGAGAGGTGACTCCATTCTGCTCCAGGAAATAGCACTGGAAGCTCCAATAGGTGAGTTCTGGAAGGAGTCTGGAGCCACTCTGTAGGTAGGATTCAGAGTTGTGATGCTCTTGAGAAAGGGTATGTTCCATGTTCAGTGATCCTAGGCCACATGTGCCCAGGACTCAGAAGCTGGCCCAACATGTTCTGTGGTAGAGAGCCATGTCCTAGCAGCCCATGCTTGGAGCAGGTGTGTCCCACAGCCGGGGATGGCCAAGACCAGCCCACACACCTGCTCTTTGTCAGAACATAGATCGTGGGGCCCCCACTTGCCTCTGTACCCATCAGGCTCTGCACAGCACCAGCAATGAGAGGGACATCAGGGAGTCCCAAGCCTTCTTTAACAGGCTGCGTGTCCTGGGCCATACTACCTTCAGGGAGCTGGTGAGCCCCTGGGCCACTTCATGAACAAAGGCAGCTTGTGGTCACCTGGTTATCTGGTGAGGTCCGAGCAACCCTCGGGGACCATCACCCATCACCCTCTTGGCATTTTGCTGTGGCCAGAGCCAGAGACTGTTGTGACATAAAGGGACAGATGCGGACGGCTGAGTTTATGTTTCATGTTTCCTTGAAAACAGGCTATACATCATATGTCATTCTCACCGGGTCTTATGACCCCAGCCATCTCTGTTCCCGTCTTTTGCCTTGGCCCTTGATGGGTGGAAGCCACTGTCTCCCACCCCGCTTGCACGGCATTCCCTTCCTCAGCACATACGCACCATACATGGGCTTTAGAATGTAAATCTCATCTTCACACGACTTACCTGTTGGTTATATTTCCTCTGTAGCCATGAAAAAGAAGGGTCACCCCCTCCCCGTTCTCTCACTTGTCACCTGTGCATGGACACTGGATGCATAGGCACCTCAGGAGGAGGGCCATTTCCTGATGGCAGCTTGTCCTCGGAAGCCCCGGATGTTCCTAAATGTCAGTGTTTATCTTCTCACACAGGAAAAGAGAACATGCTCTTTATTTTCATCCTCAGTCATATCCCCGGCAGAAGACACCAAGCCCTCACCACATAAACACAGAGCCCCATAATTAGCAGGTTCCAAGAGATAGTAGATTTGATTTGGATTTCAAGCCCCCAAAAACCTGAACAGGACTCTTATTTTGTTCCAGAATTTTTTTATACAAAACCTACTGAGCTGGGCCCTGTTTCTGCCTTCTGTGAAGGCCCCTCCCAGTGTCAGGAGGGTACTGTGGGGACTTTGGGGAGTCTATCCACCCCAGACACTGCTGCCCCTCTGGATCCTCACAAGGTCAACAGACTGCTGAGCCCCCAACCTGGTGTGAGATCCTTGGGCTGGCTCTCCTTTGAGACTTGAAGTCTCCGCACACTTTTCTAACTTGTGAGCAAATATTTAATGCAATTACCTCCAGCAGTTCAAAACCAGCTGTTCTCTCAGCCCCCAAAGGAACAGAGAGCCCTCACTCATACTGTAAGGCGGAGATCAAAATATCCTCAGAATGCAATAAGACGGACCCAAGTTTGTTCAGCTTTATCTGCAAATAATGCTTTAAAAAAAGTAGAAGTCAAATAACTAGTCACAGTACAAATATTGCCAGGAAGTGTACAGTCAGGAATTCCCAAGGCGGGTCACCCTAGGAAAGGTTAAGCTTAGAACTTTCTTCCAGCTCAGGCTGACTGGATAACCCAGGCCAGAACACCAGGTCTAACTAGAGGGAACAAGTCCAGCCCTGAGTCACTTGTGCACACTTGGATTGCCCTAAGGTTCCTCCTGCTCACAACATCACACAGCAGACAGCATGGAGAAAAGAAAAATAACGAGGCCTAGAAACACCAGGACCAGTCCTTGCCTCTTCCAGCCTCACAGGTTGTGGTAGGATTCATTTAGGTGAGGGAACGTGTGAGCGCTTTGTAAACTGCAGTGCCTGCAGACAGCTGCCCTGACTCCATAGATGAGCTCTGTACCCAGTGCCAGCTTTGCCATGACCCAGCCCTTACAGGTGTGCACTGATGCTTGGCCTCATGCTCACCCACAGGTACCTGGCCCTCTATGCCTACAAGCCCCAGAAGAACGACGAGCTGGAGCTGCGCAAGGGCGAGATGTACCGTGTCCTCGAGAAGTGCCAGGATGGCTGGTTCAAGGGGGCATCACTGAGGACTGGGGTCTCCGGGGTGTTCCCTGGGAACTATGTGACACCTGTCTCCAGGTGAGGGCCTGGGCAAGAAGGGACCAAAGCCTCCGCTCCCCTAGTCCTGTGAAAACCCTGGAGGCCATGCTGTGTTCTAGTCAGTCTAGAAGCAGCTGGGACATTTGAATTTCCCTTGGGGAGGGTCTTCCCTGCTGAGCTGGGTCTGCTTGGCTTTGGTTAGTGAACACTGGCCACCCAGGGGATAAGCACGGGAGCAAGAAGAGCTGGAGTCTGGGCATCTGAGAAGAGGGACAGGTCACCAAAGCATCTGTGTGTGTTCTCATATAGGTGCTCATGGGTACAATGTGTGTAAGAAGTGATCATTGGGCATGTGTTATAGGTGTTTGCATGTGTACAAGCAGTGTGTGCCCCATATTGGTCTGTGTACCCCGATGTGCACAGTGTGTCCATATATGCAAGTATGATGCATGTTTGTATCCACTGTGGGTTTATGTAGTATATATGTGCATGTGAATACATAGTATAGAGGTATAGCACACATGTGTACAGGATGTGTGTAAGTAGTGAGAGCATAGCACATATACATGTGTACTTTTGAACAGAATGAGCACAGTATGCATGCATGTTCATACATATACATGCATGTATTGACATACATATATAATGTATATACGACACGTGCATTTGTTGTGTGAATGCGACATGTGCATAAATGTCATGCCTGTGTATACAGAGCACATCATAAACAGATCTATGAATAGGAAAAATGATACATGTTTTAAAGTAACTATTGTTATTGGCTGATAACATTATAGGTAACTCAAATATTTGCCTCTTTGTATTTTCTGGCATTTCACAGATCTCTTATATAACTTTAATAACATAGAAAAACTAATTTCCAGAATTGACTGCAGAGGAACCTCAGAGTGGAGTGGCCTGAGACTTTTCCATTGTGCTGAGAGGTTTGCTGCTGTCACTCACAGCGGTTCCTTGTGTCAACAGTGCAGGGCTTGCAAACAAACCAAAGATACAGCCAGCCCTTGGGTTTTGACTGCATTTGGAAGAGGATTGTGGGAAAAATGTCCAATCACTCGTGGGTTCTGCGTATTCAAGAGGCTTCAGGAGGTACCTGGAGATCAAATGCACTGCTGATCTCATGGCTTAGGACTCCCAGGTGTTCTACAACCAAGACTTCATGGACAGTGTCCAGATGTCCGGGGAGAATGGTTTTCTCAAGGCTGCTGGTAGGCGGAGGAAAGTGTGTGGGGAGAGATCTTTCACTTGGGCCATCCTCAGCAGGAAGAAGCATCAGAAGCAAGCTGCAGGAGACCATTAGGAAAACCCTAAACATTGTTGCTTGGGTAGAGTTTTGGCTGCTTAGGACATGAGGTGCTGACATTCCCCCGTGGGGTTCTTTACTAGTGTGGGGCAACTGATCCATGCTTGCCCTGACCCAATGCAGATAATGCGCTCAGGCTGGGCTCCTTAGCTAGAGCTGAAGGAAGGTCCAGCAGCTGGGGTGGCTCCCCTCACATGCCAGTTCTGAACCGACCACCTTTGAGAGTCTTCCTATAATCCAACAAAACTTGGAAACAGAGTCCTAAGCTCACAAGCTAGGGAAATCCTTAGCCTGTGTCCCTTTCCAAACCATCCCACAGGTCCCAAGACAGCAAGTATTCTCCCTATGGGTCCTGCATAGATTTGTGGAGCCTGCTGGCCCTGGGCACAGTAGCTGACTCTAGCTTTGCACCCTGGGCACTTGCATAATATTTGCCTATAGTAGTTGCTCAATAAACACAGATTGAGTAAATCAAAGAAATCAAGGAATTATGATCCAAATGCTGTTCACAGGACTGTCTGCTTCTTGCCAGGACTTAGCTTTGGGGAGGCCCTTTAGTAATGAAATTAGAATTCTTTAAGTGATTTGGACCATGTCAGCTTGTGTACTTCAAAGTGCTCAATCTCCTCCACCTTCAACAAGGTGTGTTTTCTGAAGAAGCTCAAACCTGGGAGACCATAAAGAAGACATCCCTCCAGATCCAACTCTGGTGGCTGCAGTAGTGACCTCACAGTGTCCTCTGCAGGAATTGCCAGGAGCCTTCACAGTCAGGATCTCAGAGGCTTGTGTTTCCCTTCTGGGCACCCAGCTCACAGCAAAGTGTAAAAGCTGACCTTGGTCTTCATTCACAGAAGCAGAGGGCTATCCCTTTGGCTGTGGGCTAACCCCTGTGATCCTTAGTGCACATTAGGAAAATTGTCAAAACCACTCAGCCGAAAGCTCAAGACAAATGTCGGAGGGACAGCGGAAGGCCTGGCCTATACATACAGATCTGAAGCCATGACCCGAGTCATTCCAAAGTGCTCTGGGGCTGAGAGACAGCACTTCGAGTCAGTTCAAAGATGTGCTCCTGCAGAGGAGGGTTTGTAAAACAACAATTAAAATGGGGCCTGGGGCCGGGCTGTTGCAAGGAAGAGCATGCACTAAGGAAATGTGGGCTGGCTGGAGGAAGCCTGCCAAACTGATGCTAGCCAAGCCGTGGTTTACTGCTCCCACCCTTCATTGGCTGCCTTCCTCCTTGCTAACAGAGCCTCACAAAAATGAGTCCCATGAGTTCAGAGCCCCATTTTTTGGGCCCAAACATGAGTTTGCAGAAGTAGCTTTAAATTCATGGTGTAGCCTCACCTCTTAAGAGAGCTGTTCATGCGCTGAGGAACTCTGAGGCTGAGGGAGGCCCAAGACATTCCTGGCTCCTTGGCCTGGAGGCTCCTCTCCTGGAGGCCCTTCCTCCTACAGCTCCTACACCAAAGCCTCTGAGCAGCCAGAGCCACAGGGAAATGGGCAGCCCTGGCCTGGCAGACGTGGGGGATGGGCAGAGCCAGTCTTTCCCTACCTTGCCTTCTCTGGCTCATGAAGAGAGCCTGAAGGGACAGGAATTGGTGTGTACCCAGCCCCTGGAAAACTGGAATGTATTCAGATCTCCCTGAATCAGAATCCACAGAAGCTTCTGGGACCTCGGACTTCACTCCCAAAGCCAAGGCAAGGATTGAAACCTTCAGAGGAAATGAGTTAAAGGCCATTTCCTGAGTGGCCTTTAGCTGTGCTCGTCTTAAGTGAACTGGTTCCATTTGGGACCTCTGGAGTGGCAGGACATTGAACACTTGTTTCTGGTATGGAGCTGCAAATTCCTAACAGCTTCAGAAGGAGATGGTGTTTCCTACCCTTTCCAGTGCCCTGCAGAACCAAGGCGACTCTGCGAAGGAGCTAGAGGCATGTCTCCACCGTGGGCCAAGTGGATCAGTCTTGAGAGACATGAGGGTTAGGCGTTCTTTCCAGTTGTGGTTGGAAGCACGTGGTTCCTTGTTAGGATGAGTCAAGTAGTAGGTCTAGTACTAAATACTTGATTAAGATCGTTCCTTTTTTCCATTTGGCTCTGCTGCTTCGTGAATGTTCACCTTGGCTCTATGAAGTTTTTTAGAAAGTATGTACTTCTGCTCAGCATGACTTAGGGACTTTCCACAACTAAAACACTGTCTGGACATTGTTCCAGGACCTTTGTGGACCGCTTAACCTTCATCTTTCAGAGTCTGTAGAGCAGAGCTGGCTTTGCCATGGTATATAGCCTGATTTCATCTGAGCACATTCACTGGCTTGATTCTGCTTATTTCCTTAGGGTTCCTGGGTCACCCCGAAATAATGTCCTTGGAGGGTCTCCACTGGCCAAGGGGATGACCACCACCATGCACCCTGGTGGCGGAAGTCTGAGCAGCCCAGCAACTGTCAGCAGGTCTGTCCTGCCCCTCACCACACCACAGGCCCACATGCAGCACCCAGCTGCCTCCCTTCCAACAGGCAGCTGCCTTCGGCATACAGCCCAGACAACAACCAGCCAGGCCCGAGGCACGATCCCAGCAGGTATGGATGCAGATTTCCAGGGCCTCCAGCAGCCAGGAATCAGCAAAGGGGTTCCTGGGACACAAATCAGGCCTCTGAACAATCTGGTGTGAGGGGAGAGTTGGGTTTATCTATCTTAACCTTGGGTTCTGCTGTTCTCCAGGATGTATACTTGCCTTAGGTTACCCTGCTCTGGCTTTGGAAGTAGGAGATAGGATCTATAGCTATTTGCATAATTTGTGTGACAAGAGGACTGCAGAGACTCTGGCCAAATTGTCGGGGTGCCTCTAGATATCTTCCCCAGTGAGGTATCACTACCAGCACACTGGGTTTCCCAGGAGGCAGTATCTTCCAGGACAGTGTTCGTGAGGAGCACAGGCCAGAGAAACCCCTGTCTGAAGCTCATTGAAGTGGCATCACCAATCCATAAGTTGGCATGAGGAAAACCCAGTTTGCCCAAGGGTGGCATGAAATGAAAAAAAACCATGAAGTGCAACTTAAAGGCAACAAGAAGGTAAAGACTGTTTAGAGGCTTCCATTGAGCTGTTAGCACTGCTTAACTGGCAGAACGCTCTTTGGGAGCCACCCCATGTGGCCTCCCAGAACCAGCAAGACCTCACAGGACAGGAGAGCAGAGCCTAGAGTGTCTCTTCCCAGCCAACATTATCTTTCAGAAACTATCTCTTTTTCTCAAACTGCTACATAAAGGGCAAAAAGAACATGAGATTTTTTTTTTTTTGGAGTAATAAAACAGTAGTTTTTTTTTATCATCTGCCCAGAAAATGGCCAATTAGAAATGTTCCAGAAAGCAGCTTCCTGCATGTGAGAAGCTGAGGCAATACCACAGGATGAGGAGGTCTACGTTCTCCCAAGTCATGGCTGGTGGGTGGGGAGGTGTGTGGGAGGTCCTCCATCAGAGTCATGATCTAGTCACCCACTCATGGGACCTAAGACTTTACATTCCCACAGTGGTAGGTGTGCGGTTATGTGAGCCAGCAAGGATTGGTGAACCTGAATTTCAACGTGGACCATTTTGAGAGCATTTCATTCAGTGGGCCTGCTAATTAATCCCTGCTCTTAGGTCCTTCCTGATTGGTTCAACCAATCAGGAGAGTGATGAAATCAGCTTGGTGGTAAGCTGAGGGTACTTGTGAAGGTTAGGGAGGTGAGGACAGAGCAGAAAGGGCTCCTCAGAAGAGACCAGTCCCAGAATGAGCAGCCAGGTAACTAGGGCAGCAGAAAGGGAAAGGGCATGCTTGTGGTGAAAGAAAAGAAAGATCAAAGGAGATGTGGGGGATGGTTAGTCTATGCAACTGACTGTGAGGGCTGTTGTCTCCCCTCCTCCGTGTGGGGCTCCTGTGGCTCCAGGTGTCTGTGGTCAGCAAGCAGAGCAAGCGTGGTGTCATGAGACGGAGAGAGAGAAAGATCTTGGTGGATCCACACACATATAAACCTTAATACAGTAGTTGCAATAATTGTTCTATTTCTAGTTAATAATTAACAGCATTTACTATTGTTAATCTCACACTATGCCAAATTTACAAGCTAGGCTGGTTTGTAGACATGTATAGACAGGAAAAAGGGAATATATTAAGTTCAGTACCAGCTCTGATTTCAAGCACACAGCTGGGGGGGGGGTCTTGGAAGACATCTCTCCTGATAAGGGAACAACTGGAATTCTGTACAGGCCAAGCACACAAAGGTCTAGTTGAAGGCAGTAACCAGACCCCAAGAGACCTCAACTTCCCTCTGTAATGGGAGGGTGGCTGTGTTCACTACTTAGGATGATGGTGTGAGGACTGCCCAGCATGGCACTTGGGATGTGCTCAACACCTTATAGCTCTGCTGGTAGAGAGTATGCAAAAGGCAAAAAAGGAAACAGAATTAGGGGAAGTGAAATTTAAGAGCAGTGGAGGCTCTTTAGAGGATTTTTAACCTGAAAAATAAGGCTTCAACAAAGACCACTGTGGAGAAGGTAGAGAAGAGCTGGCATGGAGCCTTTGGGCCTGAAGCAAGAGCCAGCTGGGAAGAGGGCAAGAGATCACAAGGGGCCCAGTGAGGGGCTATAGCTTGGGCACAGGGCATTGAGCTACTCAGGAGGCATAGTGGTTCTCTTTGGGAGCGACACTGCGGGGATGGACTCAGCTGAAGGAACTGAGTCCAAGGCCCAGATTCTGAGATGATTTACTTGGGAAAGTGACAAGGATATTCCCAGCCTTGAGATGCTCAAGGGGAACTGGCTTACAGAAGGATGGTAATGGCTTACCATTTAGACATGTGGCTTTGAAGGGTTCAGTGGGGTTTGGTCATCCTAGGTACCCAGGAACAATCTCCCTATGTAAGAGTCACACCCCACATGAAGAATCTCCTTTCCCTCTCCTCTCTAGCTCTACACACACACACACACACACACACACACACACACACACACACACACACACAGAGAGAGAGAGAGAGAGAGAGAGAGAGAGAGAGAGTAGAAGTCAGCTCTGCAGGTCCAGCCTGGGATTAGATGTTCCTGTCCATGTTTCTCCCCAAAGATGAAACACAGGGGCCTGATGGATTCCCTCTAGGGATGAAACAAGTGATGCAAACACTCAGTTTTTCAGGGCCAGCAGAGAACTATGGTGCCTGCTGTCTGACACCATCAGTGGGCACAGGGTACTTCTGCTTTTCAAGGTGGCATCTATGTCCAACAGAGGCAAACCTGGCACCAATCAAGCCCCACAGATTGTCCAAGCACCGCCTGACTGCCGAACCTCCAAGATCAACGCTACAAAGCTAGAGTTCCTACAGCTGTCCATTAGTTTTTCATGAATATCTCTTTCACTTAAATTAGCCAAGATTTAAGGGGTCTACACTTTTGCAACCTTGGCCGTGGCACCTTGGAGCCATTATTATCCATGTCACAAATGCTCTGTAGCCTTTTCATCTGCTCCAAGACCCCTCATCCCCAAACCCTTATCTTCTGACCAGCCACATTTATTCTATGGTTTAAGGTGAGCTGCTAGTGTCCCTTGGTTATCCTTACTTAGAGTTACAGCTGTCATGGCTCTGAATATTCAGATTGGTCAGCAGCATGCCAGGATGCCGACCTCCTTGGCCTATGGAGCGGCAGACAAGACCAGGGGCAGCAAATGGCCCAGCCCAGATTCTTCCTGGATATAAGTATCTCATCAGCCAGTTGGCACAGCATCCGTGCAAGTGTGTGGTGCATCTTTGAGTTATCTGCACAAAGCAGCCAGCATAAAGGCCTTCCCATGCCAAGCTGCACAAGAAACTTTCCCAATTCAAGAGAAAATGGAGCCCCGCCAGTCATTGCTCCTCAGCAACAACAAGCGGTATCAAAAAGAAATTGGTTTGACTCAGGGCAGCACAACATTGTGTCTCAATCGTCCATCACCATGGCAACCACGATGGGTTGACAAGCATTCTCTTCCATCAGTTTAATTTTACATGGGAGGAGAGCGAGGTGCAGGATGACTAAATGGCTCCCCTAGCGCTCCCCAGCCTAATGTGTGTTCCTAAACTGTTGCTGTGGTGGCCAGGTCATGGAATGGCTCCTCCCAGGCATAGAAGAGAAATTTCCTTTCCACGCTGGACTGCTCCTCCCACACCCTATAGGGATATAAGTTAAATGCCACTGGTTTCCCATAGCATTTTGCATTTTATTCTGCATTTATAGAGAAAACCACGGTTGACACTCCAGAAAATGGATTGTTGACTGACTGCAGTGAGTGCCCGTCTCAGTGGCTCCCAGCCCTGAGTTGGTAGACATTTCAATAATGTTCCCATCTGGAGCCAAAGGCAAGCAATTTGACAAAGGCTTAATTGCATTGCCCATAGTATTCAGTATGATTTGTTCTATCCTTTTCCAAGGACAGAGCATGTCCTGTAAAGTAATGGTGTTCCTATGTGCCCTTATATCATACTTAGCGTGGGCAGGAGCCCCATACATATGGCCGTCTATTCAAGAGCCCCCAAAATAAATTTTAAAACTGAAAAGAGCTAGGTATGGACAGTGCTCTGCAAGGATTTGGAGTTCCAGAGGAAACCAGACAGACCGCCTTTCTGTCCTGTTCCTGCTGTGGTGCTTGAGAAGTGCTGTGGTCGACACATAGGCAGGCCTTCAGGAACCATGATTTTGTTCAGATCGGGAGGGAATGGGCAGAGTGTAACAATTTTCAAGAAGAGGTGATGATGCATGGAACTTAAAAGGCAGCTAGAAGCTCACCGAGCAGTCGAGGCTGTAGACAGGCGTGCGGAGGAGCCGACCAGTGTGTCACAGGCACACTGCTCTATGTGGACAAATGTTAAATCTGAAGGATGGTGGACCTCAGCGTGCAGGGGTGGCTGGAGGGGGAGAGGAGTGTGAAGGCATGAAAAGTACCTGAGGCCAGCAGAGGTCTGGGCCGTTCAGAAAGTGAGAAAGGTCTCTGTGGAAGAATCTAGAAAGTGAGGCAGGAAAGGCAAGCCAACAGAGGTCATGAAGGTGCTTTGGGGCATGTTGAGGAGTTTAGGTTTTATCTTAAGAGCAGGGGAAACATTACAGAATCTTCAGTAGTAGGTAGAGACTTTCGTATTTGAAAGATCAAGCTAGACTCCTGCTTGTGGCCCAAGCTAAAGTATGAGGCTTGATGCTCTCACTGGAAGCAGTTAAAGCAGACAACTATGTGACAACAGCTGTCGAGATGAGACCAACAAGGACGTGATCCAGGAGGAGAGTGCAGACTGCAGCACGGGAAGGCAGCCTGGTGGAGCCCAGCAAGGGACCAGAGAGGAGACAGCTTCTCAGAGAGAGCTCCATATTCTGCTAAGAATTAATCAGTATTTGCGTGTGAAGGAAATACCCAGTGCCAGGAAAAGAATGAAAGAATAGCATTAACAGAAATGCCTGTTTCCACCAACCATACTTGGGAAACTAGTTTCAAATTCACAATGCACCAAGTCATCGTCACAGATGGACCGGGCCTCGGGCTGAGCACAGGTCTAGTTGCAGCTAACAGGAAAAACAAGACCCAAAAGATTCAAACTGCTTCCAATTGCACGAGCTGTGTTATGCAACAAGCTCAAGAATATTTGCTGGAATACAGAAACACCTAGCACTTAAAAGCATGAAATTTGGCAATCAGCTATGCAAGAAAATACACTAGATATGCAAAGATGCAAGAAGATAGTGCCCACAACCAGTCAAACTGGCATATGTTAAAATGTAGCAAGTTCAAGACATTAAAACATACTATAGTTGCATTTCATATATTCATAACCTGGAGACTGGAACATATTGAAAAGAACAAAATCAAACTGATAAAACTTACAGACCATGAGATAGAATCAACGGCAAGTTAATGGCATTGCTTAAGAAAAAGTATGAGTGAAGTTGAAGGCATAGGAGCTACAGCAAATGAAACAAAAGAATTCTTTCGTGCTCTTGTATGTGGGAGAGAGCGAATGCAGGCCCACATGTGCTAGAATGTTCGGATGTCAGAGGACAACCTTGGGTGTCATGTCGTCATCGTCATCGTTGCTTGAGGCTGGGTCTCTCCTTCAGCACCGTGTCTGCCAGGCTGCCTAGTCCATGAGCTTCTGGAGACTCTCCTTTCTCTGCCTCGAACCTCGTCCTACAAAGTCTGAGATTACAAATGCTCACTAGTGTGGCTATTGCTTTTTTTTTGGTTTTTGTGGCTTCTGGAGATCTGAACTCAGGTCATTAAAAGTGCTTGTGCAGCTCTTTTACCTGCTGAGCCGTTTCCCCAGACCCGGTAAAAGAATGATTTTCTTTTAAACATCGGTGACAATGGAACTACCTTAAGTGACCCAATATAAGTGATTAGAGCTCGTGTAATAAGAAGCAAGTGGGAAAGAAAAATACTTTGAAGAAATAATGACCAAAAGTGTTGTTCTAAGTTGGAGGAAAACTACAATGCACTGTTTAAAGACTGTTGAACTCTAAGCACAAGAAACAGAAAGAAACTACAGCAAAACTAATCATAACCAAACGGTTCAAAGCCCTGGAAAGTAAAACCTCAAAAGCAGGCGGAGAAACACTACAAAAAATAATAATGATGTAGATTTCAAATCAAGAACATTTCAAGTGAGAAGGCAGTAGAAATGGAGAAATGTTGAAATAAGTGTGTTTGTCAATCTAGGATTCTATGCCCAGCAAAAATATCTTTTAGAAAAAAAGCAAAATAAAAATAGAGAATTATTGAAATATAGCAAAACTTACATATTACACTAGAAATAGATCCACTGTGAGAAATGTCTGAAAAATTTTTGAAAGACGTTAGAAATATGGATCTAGACAAAGTAGTGAAGAAGTACATAAATAAATGTATAAGTTTTTATTATTATTTAAATGTTTCAAAACAAAATTAAAATAATGCTTTTCTTACTTAAAATTTATATAAAATTAAAACGATAGTGACAAAAATACAAAGACCAGATGAGGAGAAAATGCTACAGAGCTCTGTAAGAAAGTTTCTGAACACTGTATGTGACGAGGAAGGAGTCACCAGGAAGTAGGAGCAACCGTTTAGCATGAAAATAAAGGAGGCAAAATCAAATCATTAGAAAATAATCCAAAAGAAAAGAAAAAAGGGGGGAGGAATAAAGAGCCCATGGATAAAAAGAGGAAACCTGTATAAAATGATCACGATTCCAATCATGTCATTATATGTAAATGAGCTGAATAACTTCAAGCAACTGGGGTTAGACTGTCAGATTTTATTAAAAACAAACAAAAACCTCAACATGTGCTATGAACAAAATTCATATTTTAATACTTTAAATCTGAAGACACAAGTCGTGAATTGAACAAGATGGATGTGTGTCTTTACCAAAGACAGCAGAGACCTTGACCTGTTACTGCTCATCGGTGAAACGTGTGTGTGTGTGTGTGTGTGTGTGTGTGTGTGTGTGTGTGTGTGCATGTACACATGTGAATACATATCTAGCTCGCAGAGATGACTGTCTCGCCGTACTGGATTCTATTTTCATTATTTTACATAAGAGAAAATGAGACGTTAAGTGACCACTGACAGGTTCCAGAGCTAGGATTCAAATCCATCCCACTGGGCCACTGGTAGAGCTTGGTGAACTGTGCTGTTGCTGGCCCTCAGGGTGCCGTCCTCCTGTCACGTCAGCTGTCACGTCAGCTGGAAAGTGACATCTTGTTTAACTTCAGCTGGAAGAATGCATCTCAGGCAACTCGGATTTTTTGCCACTCTTCATATCTCAAGATGGCCAAAGGCATTGATTTAGAGCTATAACTCAATTAGAGTTAATAAAAAGTGGTTTGTAAATATGGACTCTGCCATTAATGAGGACACCACAGTAATGCTAATCAAGAGAAAATTGTTATGTTAGTATCAGAGTAGACTTTACAACCAAGGGCAGCACTAGGGATAAAAGACCATAATGGCAGAGGGTCAGCTCATTTAAGAAGACATAATAATTCTAAGTGTTTACACCAAATAGTAGAGCTTCCAAATACATAAGCAACTGCAGATGAAGCAGCTGAGAGAAACTCAAATTAGAACAACACCATAACCAACTGGATTTAATTGACATTTAAGGAACACACTGCCCAGCAACATTAAAACACACATTATTTTCAACTGCACACAGAACATTTCCATGATAGACCATTGTCTGGGCTATAATATTTAAAATTTTAAAACTCAATATATGCAAAGGGACTCTGACCACATGGAGCTGACTTAAAAATCAGTATCACAAATAATTATTTGAAAGCTACAGACTTCAAAAAAACGTGGATCAAAGAAGAAAGCAAAAAAGGAGATGAGAAAGCATTTTGAGCTGGACAAAATGAAAACACGGCATATCAGAATTTATAGGATTTATAGGATTGGTTAATGCAGTCCTTGAGGGAAAATTTATAGCATGGGACATCTGCAGCAGAATATTAAGAAAGGTGTCAGGTTAATGGCCTCAATTTTACCTAAAGAAACTGGGCTAAAATGAGCAAAGGACCACAAAGAGAGTGGCAAAAGATCATAGGAGAAATTAGTAAAGCATAAAAATAGGTAAAGCCAAAATGTGACCCTTTGAGAAGATGAATAACAAAGCTGACAAGCCTCTAGCCACGGGGCAATACAAAAAGAGGAAATACACACTCTGTCAACATCAGAAATAATCAAAGTGACATCACTTTAGATTTGACAGGATAATAAGGAATTATTTTAAAATCTTCATATGAATAAATTCAACAAATTAAATGAAATGATGTATTCATATATTCTTTAAAGATACAAATAATCAAACTTACTGAATCAGAAATAACCTCTCTAGGCCTATATGTATGAACAAAATAGAGTTAGAAGTTTAAAAATATCCACAAAATAACTCTAGGGAGGTCTGGGAAGATGGCTCAGCAGTTAAAGGTGCTTTCTTGCAAAGCCTGACTGCCTGGGTTTGAGTCCCTAGTACCCATGTAAAGCCAGATGCACATGTGTCTGGAGTTCCATTTTCAGTGGCAGGACCCTGGCATGCTCATACTCACTTCCTGTCTAACTCCGAGAGAGAGAGAGAGAGAGAGAGAGAGAGAGAGAGAGAGAGAGAGAGAGAGAGAGAGAGAGAGACTCTAGAGATAGATTAGAGATAGATGAGTTTATTGGTGAATTATATAAAATAATTAAGGAAGAAATTATAACATTCAAATTGAAATATTGTATTTATTTGCAGGGAGAGAGGGGCAAAATCCAACCAGTTTATATTTTAAATATTCATATAAAATACAAACTTTGGGGCTGGAGAGATGGCTTTGCAGTTAAGGTAGTTGTCTGCAAAGCAGAAGGACGAGAGTTTGAGTCCCCACTTCCCATGTAAAGCCAGATGTTCAAGGTGGCACATGTGTCTGGAGTTCGTTTACAGTGGCTAGAGGCCCTGGCGTGCCCATTCTCTCTCTGTCTGCCTCTTTCTCTCTCTCATTCTCTCAAATAAATACTTATATATATTGGACTGGAGAGATGGCTCACCAGTTAAGGTGCTTGCCCTGAAAGCCTAAGGGCCCTAACGGTTCAGGTCTCCAGTACCCACATAAAGCCAGATGTACAAAGTGGTGCATGCATCTGGAGTTCCTTTACAGTGGCAAGAAGCTTTGGTACTCTCTCTCTCTCTCTTTCCTTCCTTGCAAATAAATAAATGAAAATATTATATATAATTTTTAAGTAAGGTGCAGTGCAGGCAGGCACTTTAACCGCTGAGTCATTTCTCCAGCCTCACATTAAAATTTAAATATAGAAACATTAGCAGGTCAGGAATGAAAAGATTTTCTGAACTTTCCCAGAAAACTAAAAAAAGGGAGAATATTTTTCATCTTCTCTATAAAGCTAACATTGCTAACAAAACCATACTAGTACAAGAAAACAAAATCAGTCCAATATTCCTCACAATCGTAGACTAACAATCCTAAAGAAGATTTCAATAAATTCGACATAACAACAAATAAAAAGTGTAATATACCAGATAGAATTTACTCTAGGGATGCAAGGTTGGATTACCATTTAATAATTCATGTAATTCATCTTATTAACCAACTTAAAAATGATTATTCCAAAATACATTTGATAAAACCCAGCATCTGTTCCTTACTTAAGAAACTCTTAGAAAAACTAGGACTAGCAATGAGCTACTTTAGTCTGATAAAGGGCTTCTGTGAGATCACACAAAGTATTACACTTGATGGTGAAAGACTGAAGGGATAGGAAGAAGGCAGGCTGCCCACTCATCCTTTCTGTTAATATTGGAGTGGAAGTCCTTGGGGGGCAGGTGGGAAAGTTATACAGATGGAGAAGGCAAGATGAAACTCTTTATTGTTGCAGATGGCAGAATTTTACATGTGGAAAACCCTAAGGAGGAACACACACACACACACACACACACACACACACACTATTTAGAGCTTTAAAAATGAGTTCAGAAAGGATGCAAACTACAAAATCAATACACAAGAGGCAGTTGTATTTCAGCTCTTAATATCTGTGGATTCAACCAATCATGGATCAAAAAAATTTTGAAAGAAATAAGAACTGCTGAACTTATGCAGCCTTTTCTGGTTGGTTCTCCCTAAAACAGCGCAGCATACAACTAGTTCTATTCCATTTACACAGTATCGTGTGCTGGAAGTAATCTAGAGATGATTGAAGTATACAAGAAGTTTTAAACAGGTTTCATGCAAATACCACACTGCTTCATCCAAGGGAATCAAATGAATTTTGCTATCTATGAGATCCTACATCCCTCACAGATACAAAGAGATGACTTTACTATCAATGAGCAATTGGAAATTGACAGTGTGAAAATCAATGCCAAGTTTGATAGCATTTAAAAAAAGAAAAGAAAGAAAATAGGGATCAATTTAACAAAAGATAGATCCATCAGCTAACTTTCTCGCCACTGTGACAGAATAGCCAGAGAAACAAAGAAGTGTAGTTGGGTTCACAGTCCATCATGGCAGCTGACGTGGCCTGGGCAGGGAGCTGGGCAGGAAGCAGAGATGGAACCAGACCTGGAGCTGTGCTCTAATTCTCGAGGTTTTCCTCACCTTCCCTTCCCGCTAGGTCTGACCTCCTCACATTTCTACAACCTGAAACAACTGCCAGTTTCAAGCATACGAGCGTGAAGAAGACATTTCATATTTAAATTATAGGAAAGATCTGTACACTAAAAACTACTAAACATCACAAAGAGAAATGAAAGGATACGTAAATACGTAAGGGAGACATACTCTGCGTGAAGAGACTTAACATTGTTAGGACGGTCATTTACAAAACTTGATATATGGGTTCAGTGGAGTATCCATCAAAATCCAACCAACTTATTAACAAAGATTAAAAATCTGGTTTCAAAATTAATATAAGCACAGGACCTGGAATAGCCAAAAACAACCTTGAAAAAAAAAAACAAATTTGGACATCTAATCTGAATTGAACATTGTTATAAAAGTATTAAATTCAGTGATGTGGATTCATAATTGCTCATGTCTGGAATGATTTGAGAGGGTGATGGGGGAAGGGTCTACTGAGAAGCAAATGGAAGGATTGTATGGAAGCATGAGTTCAAGTTCATGGAGATCCTCTCCTCTGTCCTGAACACAGTGATGTCTGTCTTCAGTATTTTAAAAAGTCAACTTTATGGATCTAATCAAAACTGATCCTACAGGAACAGGTGAGGTTGAAGCACTCGCTACTGGGCTCTGTGAAAAGCAGAGAATGTTGGCTAACTTCCCACTCCTGTCCTGTGGGAGGAGATGGACTTTCGTGGGCACCTGGCGCTGCCCGAGTTCTCACGGCTACAGGCTCTGCCAGGGATAATCTACAAGGAAGCACTATCTGGAGTGTGGAAGAGGAGAGAGAGAGCCTGCCCTGGCACGAGCTAGGCACTGCTCTGGCCTGAACACCAGGTCCACCGTGCCCCTGCAGGACCTGCTTCCCAACCAGAGCATCGCCCTGGCTCTCAGAGTGCCTAGAAGCTATGCAGGGAGCCGGGAACAGTAGCCTCGTGACAAACCACTCACTGAGAACACAGGAAAAAAACTTAAGTAATGGGAATGAGATAAAGAACTCTTGAAAACAGTCTTCAAAACCAGTATGTTTAAGATCTAAGAAGAAAAGAGAGGAATAACCCACAAAAGTAGGAAAGAAAAAGAGGAGAAGGGGGGCAGATGAATGTCTATGAATCAGAAACAGCTAGATAGGTAAAAGAGCCAATTTTGAAGTTGGGAAAAGAAAAATGTATTTTGAGTAGCATAAATTGTAGAGTACATACATTTGAAGACAAAAGTTGGTGTCACTGGAGTCATACAAAGGAGTGTGTTCAGATCACAGGGCCAGAGATGAACAACAGTACGAGGGCCCACATGGCCCTGGCAGGACCTTCAGACAGAAAATAGAATGCCTGGAGAAAGAGAGGAAATTTAAAAGCATTGCCACAGGAGAGGGCATGGGGTGCTGGAGAGATAGCTCATCACTTAAGGCACTTGCCTGCAAAGCCTCTTGGCCCATGTTCAATTCCCCAATACACACATAAAGCCTGATGCACAATGTGGTGCATGCATCTGGAGCTCATTGGCAGAGGCTGCAGGCCCTGGTGTGCCCATTCTGTTCTATCCGTCTCTCTTTTCTCTCTCTGCTTGCAAATAAATATTAAAAAAAAAAAAGCCCAGTCACAGAGAGCACTGGAGGAGTGGATGTGTACTGTGCAGGGTTTCAGGTACTGAGGACAGAGCAGGGAGCTGAGTGAGGAACAGCGGTATCCAGGAGGCCTTGGCATCACTGTAGTGTGCATGCCAAAGGCTGGAAAGGTCGGGCATGGTGTTGTCTGTGTCATCCTTTCCCTGCTGATCTGACTCTTGGAAGCCTGGCAGTGACCAGCAGCATCACCGGAGGGTAGAAGTCTAGGCAGCTGGCACACGTTTTCTTCTCCAGTGCTCCAGGTCGCTGAGGTCTCTGGTGCTGGGCTTTCCTCCTCTCGAGCAGTCACTTATGAAAATCCATATTGAGCACATTCTTCATTCCAGGCGTGTGGAGTGTATTATATCAGAGAATAGAGCAGTCAGCGCCCCAGCCTCTTAGAGCTGAGCTGACAGCGTAATGGAGAGAGAGAGACAAGGAACAATTGACATAGGTAATAAACAAATGAATTATACAGACTATTAAGAGGCGCTAAGTGCTTGGAAGAGAAGGAAAACCAGAGGGAGAGGTAGAAATTGCAGGCAGCACTCCCACTGCAGCTCTGATGGCTGGAAGCATCTTTCTGGAAGATGGAGTGAACGGCGTGGAAAGCCCTGGGCAGCCCTGGAGACCAAGTTTCTGAGGCCAGAGTTCAAATGGTTCTTGCCTGGCTGGTTTTCCGTCCTCTCCGGTGCTCACAGACTGAGGTGGAGGAGAGCTCAGGAGGCAGGCGGATCCAGTCACAGATGATCAAGTGACCCCAGCAGTTCCACTGATCAGCACCATTGCCTGGCTGTTCCTCCCTTAAAACGTGAGGTCATGTTGTGGAAAGGTTCAAATGCTAGGCTCCCAACCCCTCTGAAATGTCAACTAGTTTGTTTCAAGAAACCCATAATTCAGCCTTTTTTTATGTCACCTGTAACCCCAAGTCACCATGGGATGAGTGGATCTTACATCGGGAATAGCCCTCACCCCCAATCCTGTGACTGTCACAAGCCAGTGTGTGCTCACTAGCTTGCTTCAGCAAGGTCCTGTACCCGTATGAACACCAAGAGTTGGGCCATAGTTCCTGAGGTCCATACAGAGTCTAGCAGTGTGCCGTGGCCAGCTTACATGCACCTGTTGCCTGATTCAGAAGCCAAGATGCTCAAACGGGATTTGTTTACTTACCCAGGTTGTTTTTAAAACTCTTCCAAATGTATTGGTTTGTTAGCAGATGCTGTGGCTTGAATGTGGTTTGTCCACCAAGGGTCTGGAGGTTGGAGGCTTGGCCTGAAGTACGGTTATAGCAAGGTGGTGACATGACTGAGCTGAAGCACGTTCCATGCCCTCAACCCACCACACCTGTGTGTTTAATAATCCCAGCCTCTGGTATTTTGTAACCATAATGGAAAATAGACTGTCACTGAGCTCTTCACAGACACTTCTGTCTGCTCCGCCCCAGGGAAGGACTTCTTGAATGGTTGTAGGGCCCCTGATATTTGTATGAAGGAAACATGGAAGCCGTGCTCTGGCTTACCTGGCCTCAGTTTCACCTCTTGTGATAGTATCCAAGTCTTGGAGGATTTAGCACTCAGGGGTCAAAAAAAAGGTAGAGCCTGAGAGGAGGGTTTGTTGCAATCACACAGCAAAATGAGTACTAACCTCTCTCTCCACCATCTCCCCAGCTGCCCACCCCTCAGCCCAGGCCCAGGACCGACCAGCTGCCACCGTGTCACCACTGTGCACTCAGAACTCTCCATCCCGCCTGCCCGCCACCAGCCTCAGACCCCGCTCTGTGGTATCCCCGCAACATGGCCAGCAGTCCCCGATTCAGATGTGCCCCCGGCCAGCCATTCCCCTCACCTCAGCAGCATCGGCCATCACGCCCCCCAACGTCAGCGCTGCCAACCTCAACGGGGAGGCTGGAGTGGTGCCCGGCGGTGGCCTGGCCACACTCAGCCCCACCAACACAGGCTGCAAGACAGACGACAAGAAAAATGAGAAGGTAAGTGGTCCATTCTGGTCCCTGGGCTGGCCAGTTAGTGTGACCCTCTGGTAGAGTGGCCAATGGTGGTTTGGACAACTGCATCGAGGCCTGCCCTTAGATGCACCAGCCCTGTGACAGAGGTAGAGACCCAATCAAGAAGGCCTGTGACAGAGACAGACCCAACACAAGTCAGCTACAGTTCTCATGAAAAGAAAAAATGTCATTCCCTCCTTCACACGCCTTAGTTCCTTCTATTGGAAACATCTGCACATTTTGTTTGTTCCAGATTCTTTTTTTTTTTTTTTTTTGGTTTTTCGAGGTAGGGTCTCTCACTATAGCCCAGGCTGACCTGGAATTCACTATGTAGTCTCAGGGTGGCCTTGAACTTACAGCAATCCTCCTACCTCTGCCTCCCGAGTGCTGGGATTAAAGGCGTGCACCACCACGCCCGGCTTGTTCGAGATTCTTATTGCTGTGTCCCCTGAATAAAATGGTAACAAATCTGCAAGTCTGCATGTATACAGACAGTATGAACAGCATTTTGTCCCTTGATGTGATATTCCTATGCAGTTTACAACCTGTTCAGCCATATGGGACAGGCCTGTTTCCTAAGGAGAAAAAAAAGTCAAAGTCAGGAGAATGCCAACCTGCTGGATGTTATGGACAGCAATTCAGCTATTCTTTGTAGCTGTTAAAGAAACTGGGGCGATTTCAGAAAACACAATCTGAGTCAACGACTTGGCCCTGGTGGCCAGCCAGCCGGACACTTGATTAGCCAGGATTAGCATCTCCATCTCCTAATCAGTGCTGTCCAGCAAGAATACAAGCCACCAATCTAATGAAAATGTTCTGGTAACCACGGATTTTAAAAAAAACAAAGTTAATATAAGAATCAAAGTAAAGATGAGAGTCATTGCAATATAGTGTATCTTGTTTTAATATGTAATCTATGTAAAACATTGTTTATGAAGTATTTAGTTTTTATACTGAGTTTAGTGGTCATCTTCTTGACTTTCCCATAGTCTGTGGCTGTTTTAAAATTAGCCTCTGGACTGAGCATGTTGGCCAGGTTTCCTGGGCACTCTGCATATCCCTTGTTTCAAGCAAGAATGTGTTTTTCATTTCTGTGATGGACAGCTCCCATACTGACTCTGAGGCCCTCTGCTCAGCTCCTTGTAGCCCCCATAGCCCTCCTCTGAATCCTGGCATGGGCCAAACTCTGCTCCACAGGACCTCAGATGCTCAGACAGGCGCTATCAGTCCCCAAGGGCTGGTGGAAAAGACCTCAGTCAGGCTGCACGTCCATGCTCAGCACTGAAGCTAACAGGGCACCCACCTTGTGTGATGTGAAATGGATGTTGTCTTTGTGTGTGCTTGCCCACCAGTTCAGTTTTGAATCTGTGCCTTCCATCCCTTGGCAACTTGTTCCTGAGGCACAGCTAGGTGCCATCAGGAGGCAGGGATGCAGAGCACAGGCCTTCATTCTCATGTGGACAGCATTCCCACAGGTGCAGTCTACTGCCCTTGCTAGCTTCTAATTAACAAAAAAAAAAAAAAAACAGGATATTTTGGACTTGTGTCTATAAGCATTTCTTGTTCTTTGTTGCAAATCCCCTTGTCTAGTTTATGAAACAGGTCAGGCTGGCTTCACCAACTAGTGCTGCATAGTGTCCTTGATTATTAAGGGGAGCTGGAGGGAGTCTGCTTTAGAATGCCACGTCTCACCATGGCTACACTCCAGAACGAAGAGCTGATGACAGCCAGTGGGGCTGCTGCCCACACACCTGCTGCCACGTGGCAGACATCTTCCCTTCACTCTGGTTCCCTCTGTTCAGCATCCCCTCCATTAGCTGCAGCAGAGTCTAGGGAGCACCAAAGTGTCTCTCTCCATGATACCTCCTGGTGGTCCACCTGTGGTGGTGCATACTCCAGGCCAGCACTTGCCAGTGCCAGACAGTCAGATGGGGGCCAGGCATGATGAAGAGCAGCTCAGGGAGTGTCTGTAACCATGGCCACTGGGACGAACCTCCAAACCAGGCAGTTATGGGAGGAAGGGATTTATTGAAGTTACAGATCCAGGGGAAGTTCCATAATAGTGAAAGAGGCTGGTCCCCTTTCACAGGTCAAACAGAGAGCAGGGGGAGAGAGGGAGAGAAGCCATCACCAACCCCACACACACACACCAGCAAAACAGGAGGAGAAGGAGAGAGTTCCTTCCCCTTTATATAGCCTTAGGGTGGGGTCTTGCAACTCTTTCCCAGACTTGTTGACTTCCCGAGTCTCTGGAATTTCCTTCCTGCACTGCCCTCCCAGGAAGCGATGTTTGTTTCTAGCTAACATAACTTCCTGAATCCCCTAATCTACCTTTCTCTCTCTCTCTCTCTCTCTCTCTCTCTCTCTCTCTCTCTCTCTCTCTCTCTCTCTCCAATTTGGAGGAAATCTGCTACATAACACTCAAGATTACTGTGGATTGCTAACAGGTCAAGCTGACAACAAAGCTTAACTATCACAGGGAGCTAACCAAGAGGTGTCCAGGTAGGAGGTGGACTGGGCTGTGAGGCTAAGTAAGTGTGAGTCCAAGACTCAGCAGAGTCCAGAAGATGAGACCATTGTCCTTCCAACAGTTCCTGTGCTTTTCCTTTCTCACCTTTCACGCAAATACGGATAGCACTCATCTAAAGTGTTATCATTGCCATTGTAGAAAAGAGCTGAGAAGACAGTGTTTAAATCCCATCCTTTACTCAGGAGCGAGTAAACCTTTGAGACGGGCTTGCAGCACAGACCAGAAGCTAGGCTAAGGCCAGGGCAGGAGCCAGAACACCTTGATACTGATGCCCCAGTGCACCTTTGATGAATTTTTCTACCTTAAGGCATGGTGACCAACTTCACATCACTTCTGAGTAACCCCATTATGGATGTGCATGTGTCTAATTAAGGCAAAATAATTTTATACGCACATGTAGCAGTATTCTCCAGGCTGTTGTTCTTGCTAAATTTTCTTCGGGAAGACACAGAGCTTCCAGCTCTCCTGCCCACTGAGAGCAAGCTACAGCTCAGCACCAGGGAGGCTTCATAGGACTGACCCCTGCAGGAATCCCACCTGGGTACTTTGAGGTGTGTATGAGAGGAGAGCTCTGACTGCCAGCGTCCCTGGGCACCTGACTGTGGATGGCATCATTTCCCCTGAGGAGAAGTGTAGGATGGGGTGGAGAAGAAGATGCCTTAAGCCCCGTTCTATGTTGTGAAAATCCCTGGAGGCTGATCCTGGGAATCTGGCACTTGGCTGCCATACCTAAGGGGATGGGCTTTCGGTTCTGTTCCAGGTAGCTAGGAAGGCAGCCCTACTTGGCTTTCCTGGCATGGAAGCCTCTAGAACAGCACAGCTACTAAGAAGACTACCAGTTCACCTTGCAGTCTTTCTGACCAGCGCCGAGTCTGCCAGCGTGTGCAGTGTCTGCACCCTGATCTCCCATACTGATAGGCTACCTCATCACACTGGTCCCCCACACAAGGCCCCAGCTGTGGTCATAGCCACCTTTCTAGAGAGCTACCTGCTTCTGTGTTCAGGTCTGTGGCGGCGCTGCCAGCTCTGGGAACACTGCCTTCAGTACCTGTGTCAGGAGAGGAGGCAAGACCAGGAATGGGGCTTGGATGGGGCATTTCTGACCCAGGAATTTGATTAGAAGTCTGGACAACACTGGCGACTCTACTAGCATTCAGATTTGTCTGTGTTGCTCAGAGGCTTGTGCTTGGGGAGGCTTGTGCCTAGGGCCTACTGGAAGAGGAAACCTCCAAGGAGAAGCTTTCAGCCTGCCAGTTTAGAACTTCTCCTTGGGATCATGTCAAGTGTAGGGCACCCCAGGCTACCCGGACCCCTTGGCAATCCCTAGGTTGCAGAGATTGGAGGTACCATGGTCTGAGGATAGCCACGGGGTAGGGAGGTTGAGGATGTGGGTCATGGTTTTTAGAAGTTGCAGTAGATGGACATCTTTGATTGTCTTCCATCAAAGGACTTGGAAGAAGGATCTAGATAAAACTTTTGAATATCCTTGGTGGCACCTGAAAATCAAGATTAAAAACCAAATCTGGTAAGGCTCTTAAGAGAATCAATCATGCTGAAAAAAAATTATGCCTGAAACAACCATCAAATAATGCTGGTTGTGTTCATAAGTGAGTTTCTGGTTTTGAGAGCTCATGGCACATCCGCACCAGGTGACAGGAGTTTCAAGGGAAAGTCACCAGAAGAGGCTGTGCTTCCAAAGGCCACAGTCAGAACCCTGACCCACCACCCCCACCCCCTGCTGAAGATCACTTCTCATCTGATTAGGGTGAAATAAACAGAAACATTGAAGTTAAATGACATCTAGATCACCTATACCTAACAGGCATTTGTGCCACATCCTGCTCAAAAACTATAGAACACACATTCTCAGTAGTCCAGGGAACTTTCTTCAAAATAGAAAGGGATTTTTAAGCTGCAATTTTACACCTGACAATGGAAGGAACAAAAAAATATATTTTAGTGAGAAGTAGGGTTTCAATTGCAAAGCATTACATCAAAATTTATCTTTGAAATATCAATAAACTAAAAATGGAAAGGGTTGGTGAGTCACTGTGGCAGCTGTGGGGATCTGTCACCCTTCCAGGGGACAGAAACTAACACTTCATTGAGTGTTGGGAGATCTGCACTCGAGTACCACCACGTGGCCCAGCCTTCCTGAGCTGTGCGGCCAGGGATGTGCAGCCCGGCCCCATGGCAGCAGACCCAGTGACGAGCACAGGTTCCCAACATGTCTGCGTTCTGCTCTGCACACTTCCGCTGCTTCGAGCTTCCAGCTTCAATGACCCATCGTATCATTCAATAATATGTTGCTTAATCTCCCTGGGTTTGTGTATTTTCTGTAGCATCTCTTACTGTTGAGTTCTAGCCATTGTGGTCGGCCAGATATGAGAAGTTATTTGTCCAGATGACCATTTAATGGTGAAAGTGAGGTATGTCACAGAGCACAATAGTAGCGGTGGCTTCACTACCTCACTCTCGCCTATTGACAGGTCCCAGCAAAAAATAAACAGAGAAATCTCTGAAAAATGACATCCTAGACCAAATAGCCTTAACAGACATCAGGACATTCCATGCAAACTTCTCAGCACCCCATAGAACTTTGTCTAAAAGTGAATCATGTATTAGGACACAAAACAAGTTTCAACAAAGAGAGGAAAATTGAAATAACACACTCACCCTTTTCCCAAGAAGGGGAGGTAGTCTTTAGACATTTCTCAAATTATATGATACAAAGTTATCACATCTTATGTCATGGAAAGGTGACAGGGAGGGGGGAGAGATCGCTTGACGCATACACAAATATTCCTAACCAAAAACAGAGAAGACAGCTGACTGAGGACAGGGAACTGGGGACACCAACACATTATTTGCTCATTCAGTGTATGTAAATATGGATAATAAAGATATATTTTCTAAAAAAGAATATATTAAATATATTATAGTTTATGTTAAAATTCATGACCTTAATGTTAAAAATCATTAGTTATTTAACTTTCAAAGTAAACTGAGTCAGACCATAAAAAATAAAACAAAGCAGAGAAGAAATCCTAGTGACAATAGCCCACCTTCCTGCACATGCTCACATGGTCATAGCAGTGTATTTGCAGCTTCTACCTTGTGGTGCCCATCCTGTATCTCCTTCACACACAGGAAGTACTCAGCCAGTCATGGCTCCTTGCCTGTTGGGATGACCTACACCATTTTCCCAGTTCTGCCTGCACTGGGTTGTTTAGTTTCCTGTTGACCTGACTCATAAGGCCTGGAAATACTAAGGGTTGAAGGTAACTGTGTTCAGAAAGGCTGTGACTCACCTCTGTTGTGCTGCCTTGGTACTCGGGATCAGCCACCCAGCCTGTGCCAATGACTCAGAGACATGGGTTTCCCAGAGTGGCTGCATCAGTCCGCTGGAGTGATTTTTGTGCTCAGTGGAAGAGTTCCTCCTTCTGGAATGAGGACCCCTAGCAGAGCATATCAGAGTTTTGCCCATAGGCTGCTAAGGGGATTCCTGAATGGCCCATTTCCATTCTAATTCCTAGATGTCTAGATCCTGGCTTTGCAGAGAAGGTGAAGCCATATCTGGACGAAGTGTCTGTTGCAGTGATACCATAGCACCCCTGCCCATTGTAATCAACCTGTCACAAGTTACTGGCTTGTCACCCCAGAGACTGGTGCCTTTCTGGGGGACTCTGTGTTGGTCTCTGTTGCTTGAAGCCTGGTCACTCAGCAGTGGTTGGGGCCAGGTTGGTCTTGGTGAGTGGTAAGTCCACGTTGCCAAGCCCATCCATAACCTCCATCCCTGTCATGGTGACCACTTTGTTCATGAACCACTGAGCAATGGCAGAGGCTGGAGGAAGAAGCTGCCTCATATCCTCGCAGTGCATCCTCCCCACTTCTTTATTAAAGCTCTTGTCTAACGTCATTCTTTGATGAGCATGGGACACACGAGACACAGATAGCTGTATGATTTTGTCCAGAGGGGTCTGTTACATAACTTTTTCAAAATTTTCTTCCCAGTCTCCCATAAGTATTTAACCAAATCATTGACCATAGCCATGAATAATTAGTCTTACATCTAACCATTTTCTTTCCAAGAAAAGTTTACATCCATGTGCACTGCTCAAAATTCTGCCCACAAAACTGCAGCAATCGAGCTGTCCCCTGGAAATGTCCACACAGTGTGCAGAACTATTTGAAAACGAAGCCCAGGTCTCCCCCTTATCATGTGGTTATAAAGAACACACCCTCCCCCAGGCACAGGTGTGAGGATGGAAGAAAGATACAAGGGAACCACCAGTATTTCTTCCCCATGTAACCAGCTCATGACTCAGAGCCTGATCTTGGACACGTACTTCCATTTGATAATGGACACTGCTGTGCTCATCCAACTGCCTAGTTTGGTGGATCAGACCACAAACACCCAGTTCATGGTGGGCAGCTCGGGTCACGTGATATCTTTGTAGCTCTTGGTTAAGTAAGCATCCAGTCTCTACCAAGGCCCAGTATTAAGAAGTCATATTGCTTCTTGGCCTTTTGGTTAAAATCAAGTGTGATGTCAAACAACTTATTATCTGCTTCTCTAGAAAATAAAAGCCATGTATCTGCCTAAAACTTCAAATTACATCTCACCTGCGCTAACACTTTAAGGCCCAGTTGATCCACTGAGACATGTGACCATGTGGCAGAGCAGCTGGTACTATAGGCTGGACCAGTGACATCACCTTTTGTTCAGAGCCCACTCAAAACAGGTGGGATCTGAGGTCAGCTGCTAAATGCATTCTAGTAGCACATCTAGCTGAAGAACATGTTAACTCCAAAATCAAAAGGAGCCCAGTAGGTGGTGTGCTGTAAGAGGGTCCAGATGAAGCAACTTAATCACTTTATAGGGGTCTCTCCATGCCGAGGCCACTGGACCCAGAGATTTGCTGAGGTAGAAAGTAAAATTTAAGTACTGCTCTGACATACACTCTTATCAGATTCTAGAGACATTGCTCATCAGGCCCATCAGGCCCAGTTGGCATGAGAGCCTCAGAATAATAGACTGGTGTGGTAGGTAGCATTGCAGGGCTGGAAAGACGGGTGTACCTGATACCTGGAAACTAGGTTGCCATATAGGGCAGGAAAGTTAATACCCTCTAGAAGCAAGACAGTTGTGTATTCCCGGCTTTACCAACTGACAGTGTATGGCTTTACCAAATCAGTCACTCCCTACCAGACACCAGAGGACATAGTGTATGAATTTTCTCGAGCGATAAAGCCGCGTCTGCCACAGCAGGTGCAGCTGTCTACGTCACCGGTTTAAGCTTACAATAATCCTCTGCACTTTCCCACCAGTTTGTCTTAAACAGGCACCTTGATGAGTGTTTTGTGAGGCCCTCTTCCCCTGCATCCTTCAGGTTCTGAGCGCTGGTACTGATCTCAGAAATCCCTGCAGGAGTTCAGAAGTAAATTGCTCTTGGCTTCCTGTTTGTGTAGGTAAAGGCAGCTCTAGTGAGAGACTCTTGGCCTTTCCCACTACCCCCCCCTCCACAGGTAAGGAACCAAGGTGGGAATTCTGTCCAGCGCTGAGTCTGTCCATGCCAGTTCTGTACACCAGAGCTGAAGAAGCTTAGAAGGCATTTGGGAACACATGGACGGCTGTGAGAAGGACCTGCGCTCAGCCTCCATTGGTCTCCTGACCTCCATAAGCTCATCCCTGACTGCCGGCTGGCAATAATGCTTTGAGACCCCCGGAGTCAGTGTCAGGTCAGGACCAGTGCACATCCCCCTGAAAAGCCTTCTGATTTCCTTTTCCCCAGTGGACAGTTATCCTGGTAGGGAAGGTCCCACTGGGGGAAAGCTGGGAGAAAGATGAGTGGTATGAATTTCAGTTACGGTTCTAGGGTCCTTCCTCAAGGGAACTCATCTGATCATTGTGGGGCTCTGAGTCTAAATCGATGGAGGAGCCATGGCAATTTCTGTGATTCAGGTTAGACTTCTGTTTGCAATCACGCTCTGCTGCTTGCATGACAATGAGGTGTACTGTGCCAGGCCCACTGGGAGCTCTGTGACCACCTGGCCTCCACCACAGGCTAAACTTCTGATTTTGCTGCTTCTTTGACCTTGCTGTCTGTTATGTCAACAATGTTTCTTTGTTTTGGCAACTTAATGTCATCATTTGTCCACTGCAGCCTCTGGATCTAGTTGCTCCCAGGTTCCCTCACATCCGGGGCTGCAGAGCTTTTGGAAGGGCTGGTGGATAGTGGCAGGTGATGAGTTCTTCAGAGCTGCGGCTTCCAAACACCCTTATTTCTCAGTCGTGGTGAAAGCTGTGTTCCCAGAACCTCATGGGCTGGGATTAGTAGATTTTCAAGAAGTTAAGCATACCACCTGTGACTTGGTCATTCTACTCAATATTTACCCAAAAGAAGTGACAACACACACCTACTCGAAGATGAGTGATTGAGCAGCTTTCTTGTGACAATTCCAAACCAGAAGCAATCAAGCTATCAGTCAGCTGATGAGTGCACAGCCATACAGTGGGGTACTATTGGCAATAAACAGAAACGAGCTACTACTCATACATATCATCATAGAGATGAAACACAAAAGCACTGCAGAGGGCTTAAGAGATGGCTCAGCGGTTAAGGAGCCTAAGGACCCAGGTTCAATTCCCCAGGACCCACATAAAAGCCAGATGCACAAAAGCACTGCAGAAACCAGACGGAAAAAATAAATGAATAAATAAATAAATATGATCCCAGAAATACAAAATTCTGGAAGCTCAGTGGTTCTTGGAGGCAGGAAGGCACATGCAAATGTTAAGGTGATGGAATGCTTCTCTGTGACATCGAGGTTACTGTATAGGGTATGTCTATCAAAACTTGTCAAGGTGTAATAGCTAAGATAAGGCTTTTCCTTTTTTAAAGGGATGCATTAGAACATAGATGTAGTCATGAGAGGCCCAGGGCCTAAGGCCAGGTGGGCAGGTCCTGCTGCCTGGGCCAAAGCAACCTTGAATGATAACTTTTATTATTCTCTTAGCTAGGGCCTGTGTGATTCTGAGCACATAATTTTAACTAAGCCTGCTTTCTCACAAAGCATAGCCTTCAACTCTCTTGTAGAAATCTATAAACGCAATAAAACTTCCTTTCTTCAGAAAACTGAGGTCCTGTCTCTGGCTTCAGTAACCCCATTCGTCCATGCTGGTCCATGGCATACTGACACCTCTCTTAGAAAGAAAAGCCTTGCAATGTGTCGAGAGGACCCCATCATACTGCCCGATGCTGTGGCATGATGCTAAGAAAGCTCCGATTCTAAAAGGGGAATTTCTCGCAGTGCCTCTCCCAGACTGCTCGCTCGCCCTCCCTAATAGCTACCAGAATGTACAGTACTTTTGTAAGCGTGCAGATGTTTTAGAGCCAGAACGAAGAATGAGCATGTTTATTTCACATTTGCAAATTTATTTCAAAATCAATATTTGAAGTAATATCTCTCCTTTCACCTTCCCAACCACTCACTTCCACCCCCAGCCTTACCATGCAGTCACTGTATTGCCAAGGGTAACACACCACTTCTTGGAGAGGAGTCAGTGATAGATTCTGTCATAGGAACAGCCCCTGGGGACCAGGTACTGTTATACTTTGTGAGTGAGGGGACTGCCATCCAGGTCACCTTCTTGAGTAAGACCCAGGCCCTTCCTTTTCCATTGTCCCCTTTCTGCTTGAGTCTTCGTGTCCCCATAAGAAATGGTCCCCATGGGTTTAGGCACCGGAGATAAGGTGATGCATCTAGCCTATTCTGTTCTCTATGCAAAGTAGGCTTTCCCCCATTCTCTGTTGCTAAGATGAGCCAGTTATGGGATTGGAGTCACTGGACTACTGCAGAGTCAGGAATTGTGTGGATGGACCATCTGTGTTACTTAGTATATGAGTCACTTAACTTGTTGCTTTCACCAAATACCTGACAAGAAGCAGCTTCTGGAAAGAGGGTTATATGAGCTTAGAGCTCCAGAGAATGCATTCTTTCTTGGGGTGTGGGGAGGTATGTCAACAGGAGCCGAAGCCAGTTGATCACATTGCATTTGCAGTTAGGAAGTAGAGGAGAGACAGTCCACCCCCCCCCCAGTGACTCACTTTCTCCAACAAGGTTCCTCCTCCTAAAGGCTCCACAATTGTTCCAAACAGCCCCACCAGGTGGGGAACAAGTTCACCCACATGAGCCTATGGGATAATTCATACTCAGGACACAACACTTGGTGTGAACATCTGCCACATTCCCCCAGGGCTATGTGGGTGACTCACAGGAGAGCAGTTCCGCCCCTAGACTGTGTTGACCCATACACATCTGAATCCTGACACATTAATACAATAATAACTCATGTGACCCCAATTGTAGTGGCTTTTTATTGAAACGTAAAAGCAGTTTCTAGTTAAAGATCATTCAAAGATCAAATAAGGGTAGGGAAGTGTGGTGGAGCATGCCTTTAGCCCCGGCGCTCAAGAGGCAGAGGCAGGAGGATCACTGTGAGCTGGAGGCCACCCTGAGACTCCATAGTGAATTCCAAGTCAGCCTGGACTAGAGAGAGACCCTACCTCAAAAATAAATAAAATAGAATAAAATAAATAAGGGTAATTGTTCAGGGAGGTGCCCAGGTGGGCTATAGCAAGGCCTGTGGTCTCCAAGCCCTTCATCGCCTGCACCTCTTAGGTGGTCGTTAGGTTGGGTATCATGTTTCCTGGAATCAATCTGCCCTAAGCAGCACAGACAGGAAGAAAACCCACCTCACCCAATAGAGCCAACAGACCTGCTGGCAGTGTCTGACATGCTGTGCACCAGCAGTCACTGCTAATGGAAATAATAGCTTCAATTTGTCACTGCTGCCTCAGAACTCCAGGTCCCGTGCACGGAGCCTGCTGCTATTCTCACATGTACTGAAGTGGCCCGCTGCTGCCTTTCTGCTTAGAATTGATTTCCATCCATTTAAAAAGACAATCAAGGACACGAGCTAGGCAAGCTGACTATATAATACAGTTTTCAGTCTTTCTTGATCCATTCCAGAAATCCTTCCACAGGATTTTACAGGTTTCATTTGAATACATTTACCTTCATTTAATAATTTGTGGTGGCTTTGCATTTGTTCTACGGAAAGCTGGCTGGAGGCCTGGTGGAAGTCCAAACGCAAAGCAACGTTGAACCAATGGGACAAAGGTTTTGCAGCCTCCAGACACACACGTCATTGACATGCACGCAGGGCTGCTCCCAGGTCTTATCTCTCCCCACCTTGCCTTTTGGCCTATTCTCCTTTGAAACGGATTTAACAAAATTAATAAATTCTGCTGGGTTAGTAGGGCCTTCCCTACCTGAGTGATGAGGTAATGGTGTTGGGATGACAGTGTCAGGTGAGGTCAGCCTCAGTTTCTCAGGTGCTGAGTCCAGGAGAATTTGTAGAGAACTAAAACCTCAGCTTTTAGCCTTCTCATGCTCTGTGAGACAGTTCCTGGAGAAGGGAAAAGCTAAGAGAGCTGACAGGAGGTAGCTCCATGCTGGGGCAGATGATTACCCTTGGTCTAGCCTGGTTTCCAGTTCACGCCTTGGCACCTCTGAGAACTTGGAGCTAACCCCAGACCTTGACTGAGTGGGATCCTTCTCTTGACCGTGGGCAGCTGAACAAAGTATCGAATGCAGGTTAATACTGTACTCAAATAGGAAGCTTGCTGGGCCACATCAGCTCTTGGCTCTGGATCCAGACAAATCAATTGATATCTGAGTCTTCACAGTCCGTTATAGGTCTGGTTAAAGCAATAAACACAGATGATAAAGTAGTCACTTTTATGCACAGGGTGCCTGAATGTTCTTTGGGTGCCTGAAACTGGTGAATACTGTTTCCTCTTATACACACACCTATGAAGTTAGGCATAGTTCGAGATTACAATAATGATGAAAGAGAAAAGCCCTATCATTTTATATTATCCATTTCTCAATTTTTCATTTGACATTTTCATAGCACAGTTCACTATGAGTCACTGAAACTATGCAAAAGAAAACTGTGGACAAAGGGGGCCTAACGTAAGGGAGGCTGAAGAACCCAGACGTAAGAAGACATAACTTTCAAAAGGAGCCTGCAGCTCAAGCAGGGTTCATGGAGGGAAGAAGGCACACCTATGTGGGGGCAGGACATTTGGATGACTGTGTACATTCAATTCTATATGTTTCTAATGTTTCTGTCTCTTTATCAAGGGTAGTGAGCAGGGCATGGTGGTGCAGGCCTTTAATCCCAGCGCTTAGAAGGCTGAGGTAGGAGGATCACTGTGAGTTGGAGGCCAGCCTGTGACTACATAGTGAATTCTATGTTCAGCCCTAAACAAACAAACAAACAAATATATATATATATATACATACATATATATGTAAATAAAGGGCAGTGATCCACTTCATGTGGGCTTTGCCCTCATGACTTCATTATCTCCCAAAGGCTCCACTTCTAATACCTAACACACTGGGAATTAGAACTCAACCTATGGACTTTGAGGAGACACACACATAGCTGCTCCTCCCCTTGGAATGGAGAGGATCTTCTCCTACACTTGGCCTCTTCATCTGTCTCTCTGATGATGAAGTAGCACAGATGATCATGAGGTTGGAACCCCTGAATGCGCCACCCCCACGACAAGGAAAACACCACCAAGGCCTCTGAGCTCCTGGCTGGAAGCAGCTTTTCAGATGAGTGATTGCAACACTGTATATGGCCCAGTGACCTTATAAAGTCACATATTTCCATTGCAACATTCTTAACTCTTCCCTTGCAGTTCCCATAAAGCCGTCTAACTTGCTTGGCACATTCCAACTTTCATGGTGTAGGGTCTTTGGACAGTTTGTGTCCTTAGAGTTAAATCCTTCTACCTCAATTCTCAATTATGCCTTAAAATCAAAATCAAAGCTGGGTGTAATGATACACACCTTTAATTCCAGCACTTGGGAGGCAGAGGTAGGAGAGTCACTGTAAGTTCAAGGCCAGCCTGGGGGCCTTCTAATATAACTGCCCCATCACAGAGCTAGGGAGATTGTTTAGTAGTTAAAGATACTTGCAAAGCCTGCCAACCTGGGTTTGATTCCCCAGTACGCACATAAAGCAGGATATACAAAGTGGTACATCCATTTGGAGTTCATTTGCAGTGACAAGAGGCCCTGGTGCACCTGTTCTCTCTCTCTCTCTCTCTCTCTCTCTCTCTCTCTCTCTCTCTCTCTCTCTCTCTCTCTCTCAACTTAAAAATAAATTAATAAAATAATTTAATCACAAAAAATATATCTGTAACTGCACCATTAGTGTGAACTGTTACCTAATTAGCTTTTATGACCCTGCTGTTTGGTTTGATTGTACCTAGAAATTGTTTTCACTAAAAAACATACTTAATTTATATCTTGGTATCTTTTGTTGAAGAATTCTCATTTATCATTTGGATGACTGTGTCCATTCAATTACATATGTTTCTAATATTTCTGTAAATGTTTCCAATAAAGTCTATCGGGATGTGCTTTCATATGGCCATCCCACACGAATCAAAAACGCAGTGCGCTGTTGGTGACACAGCAAAGCTAGTAGAACCCTACTGCTGAAGACACTTACACACTGCATTGCAGGACACAGAGAAATTAAGCTGACCTGATCTGGAGCTTCCTTCCTGATGGCTAGCTTTCATATTGCTGGAAGGAGCTCTGCAGGCTGCTGGGGAGAAAAGTCATCAACAGTCACCAACTGACCAGCTAAGGCAAGATGTCCCCACTGACGCAATAGTGGACTGACTATTATGCGGTAACAGATTGGATTTGAGGTGCCCTCCACAGGAGGGAATTCATGTCTGCTACTGAAAACCTAGTCAAAAGCCCATGTCTGGGGAGGTCATAGGCCCTAGGACAAAATATTGATTGCCTTTAATATTTATTTTTATTTTGCACTTGTGTGTGTATGTAGTTTTGTGGTGTGTGAGTGACGTGTGTGTGTGTGTGTGTGTGTGTGTGTATGTGGCAGCCTGTGCATGTGCAAAGAGCAGAAAAGAGCTTGCCATTTCTTCTCTCCGCTCCCCTCAGGACTAAGGCTACAAACACACCTGTTTACCTGAGTGCTGACGAACCAAACGAGAGCTCTCTCGGGTTCCTTAGGGCCCTCATGCTTGCATAGGAAGCACTCTGAGTAATTTCTCTAGCCTTTAAATATTTATTTTCATGCCCAGAGCTTAGTGTTGCTCTTAACTTTGGTCAGAGAAGCTCCTTTTTGCAGCGGGCAGAGGTTACTTCTGGGGCCTCATAACTGATCAGTTCTGAGGATACAGTCGTAGAGGACTTATCCCTAAATGGGACTCTATATAGCCTCTTCCAAGCCTCAGGAAATGGCACAAGAGAGGGGGAGGAAAGGCTGTAAGAGCCTGAGGCTGGGGAAGATGCTACGAAACAGTGCCTTCTGGACATTACATTATACTCAAACCCAGCAGCCCAAGGCCTGCACATGAGAAGGCGTTCAACACTCATCACGGGTGGTGGAGGGGCTCAGGAGCCCCTGAGGAGTTGTTGCTGGAGGAGGGGGTACATCTTCTTTAGTGATGTAGCCACTGGTAAGTTGTCCATGCTCTGGGATGTGACTCCCATCCATGTTCATGCAAGGAGCTAATTAAACTCAGTGGTGAACACACACATTCAGAGAGCGCGAGAGAGGAGGATGAAGTAGAAGGAGTGTTAGTTGGGAAGAACAAATGGCTCAGTGGGAGGGCGGGGAGGACAACTGAAGAGGGTGAATCTGATCAAAATACATTGTATTAATGTACGAAATTGCCAGTAAATCATTAATATAATAAGTGAACAAAGAGAGAGAAAGCGAGTCGGAAGCTCTCAGAGTAAGGCATTTGTGTCCAAGGACAGTTCCAAGAGTCTCGCCATTCTAGGCTGCCGTGTCCTCCCCTCGATCAGGTTTTAATGTGAGTGACACGAGCATTAGGAAACCCCAGGACAGGGATGTGAGCTTTAAGGCTTCCATGTTCCCCAAGACTCCCAGTCACTTAAAGCCAGTCTCTCCTACACATTAGTAGAGAGCCAGGCACCCTGCATGGTTCTCCAGAGTGTCTTAGGAAGATCCGCTGGGATCTGGGTCTAAGGTTTTGGAGGAAGTGTTTGTCATGCAAGCATATGCCTCTCTGAGTTTGGTTCCCAAATACCTATAAAAAAAGAGATGCCAGGCATGGTGGTACACACCTGTAATCCCACCACCGGGAAGGCAACGACAAGGAATTCCTGGGGTTCAGTAGCTGCTTAGTCTCACTGCAGCGAGCTCCGTATTCAGTGAAAGACCCTATCTCAGAGAATAAAGTAGACAGTAATTGAAGACAGCAGACCTCCAGCCTGCACACATATGTGCATACGCACCTGCACGTACACATGCGAACATCCACATACACATGTCTGTTCATACCGCACACATGTACACATGGGGAAAAAAAAACAAGGTCTTTGGGCTCTGCTATTTAGAACCCAGCTTAACTCCAAACATTTCATGTACTGTACTTCAGATATAAGGTCATTTCTGCCCCACCCAGAGCAGCTGCATGACCATCCCACCACCCAACAGTTGTCTGCCATACAGTGTCACAGGGGTCCTGGTGTAGACCCACAGCCCTGTACTACTCTTCAGGCATTCTGTCCTGCTAAGGATGAGGGTGGGGACAGGCGACCATGTGCCAGTGTGAGGACATGGGGCTCATGCTCTGATGTCAGCTCCGACCCCCACCCCCACCGGACATCACTCTTGCTTCTGCCCCTGGATCCCTGGGTTCTCCCGCTACTTGAGGACATTCTCATCTCTGGCTTTCTCTAGCTAGGGCATGTTTTACTAGTTTTATTTGTGTGGTGATTGTTCCATAGCCAAAGAGATAGCCTAGAAGATGATCAGAAAAGCCAGACATGCAACCATAATCCATTGAGGAAACCAGAGAGAAGGGGTGTCCCGGTGGGAAGTGACAGGAATGCCAGGGGCCTAAGCCCACTCTCTCAGCCTCCAAAACTGAGCTAAATAAGCCTCTTTTCTTTATATATTGTCAAACCTAATGTAGTTTCATAGAAACAAAATGGACGAATACACTGTCCTCCTGGGACCTCATACATGACTTATTTAGGTTTCATGTTAAGACATGCATAAAGATTTGAAGTTGGGTTCAGCAAGCCCTGGATTCAAATTCAGGTGGCAAAACTCTCGAGTGTATCACTCTGTGTCTACTGTTTATCATCTTAGAGTCTCCACGTGTCTTACAGGACTTTTTTACGAGTTCAGTGAACTAGTGTCTGGACAAGACTTAACAGCAAGGAAGAGTTGTAGTGCTTCTATTGAGATGATCGTGTAGTCTGGTTTACATTTGAGGGAATGAAAGGTAAGAGTTGAAAAGTAACCGCTGGAGATCATCCAACTGATAAATGACATGGAACCCCAGCGCCATCTGTCCCCCAAGCTGTCACAGTATGCTGGGCTTTCCACAGGCTACAGCATGTGGTCATTTATCTTCCTGAAGCTCCTCGGGGAGATAGCTCTTCACGTCAGAGGCTCCTTCCCACCATGTGGGACTTGGCTGATCACGAAACGTGCCTCCAGGACCAGCTTCTGGCTGCTCCCATAAAGGGAAGGCAGAGTGCATTTTGCTCAGTGTTCCAAGCACAATTCGTGTGGCTCTTCTTAGAAGTACTAACTCTTCTACTTTCTAGTTTCTATGAGCAAATACTGGACTGGAAGCAACTTTAAGGAATGAGTTTATTTTCAGCTTACAGTTTAGAGAAGTTTCATGCCAGGGAAAACATGGTAGCAGGAGCAGGAAGCTGGCTTCTCAGCAGGAAATTGAGGATAACAGGAAGTGAAGCCAGGCTACAAAAACCTCAAGCTCAAAATCCCAGTGACACACCTCCTCCAGGAAGGCCCCACCTCCCAAAGATTCCACAACCTTCCCAAGCAGCGCCACCAGCTGGAGACCAAGTGTTGAAACCCAGGAGCCTGTGAGGGCCATTTCCATTCAAACCCCAGCATCCTGCCTGTTCTCTCCACAGACAGGAGGGTCACTAAGCAAAGGCTTTGTCTGATAAAAATGAGGAGACAGCGCACTGGGTGGGTACCTCCTCCGTACAAAGAGAAGCTGGAGAACGCAGTGAGATTGCACTTGCTGCCACCGCCCAGTCTCCACTGTTTCTATGAACCAGTCTTTTCGTCTCTTTTTCCAGGGCATTTTTTTTTTCATGAAAACAATCTCGGCTATTATTTAATAAGTATCACTCAACAATTTCCCTTTAAAGTTTCAGAAATACAAAGCAATCCTCATTCTCTTCTCATGGTGAGTACATTACAAACTTACACAGTTTTATCTACCCTCCCCTGTTTTTGTCACTAGGATACCTTAATTTCCCTCCATTATGTCAAGAATACTACTGCATACACTCTTTTGCTGTTTGGCCTAACTATTTATACTCAGTAGCAAATCTGCTCTTGAGATAGGGTAGTACTGGTCCTGTCTCAGTGTCTCAGATGCTGCTCCTCCAGAGCATTATTTTTTTTAAATATAAATTTATTGTCTATAATGAGTTACATTATTTAGTGGGCAAACCATGAGGTGTTACCCCAAATTCTCCAATTCCCCCCCTCCCCCTCCCTGATCAGTTGGATATCCTCCTCGGTGGGCTGTCTGTATTAGTCCTTGTGGCAAGGGATCCTGGATATCCTAGTACTCAGCCTGGTCTTTGAAGATGTGTTTTAATGTTTAAAATACCCAATAGCTCAGTACACAATGTTTCTATCTCTTTTAATTAGTTTGTTAACTTTATCTGTTATAGATCTTTACCTCTGCCCTCTCAGAAGTGCATCACATGCTTAAATCATTGTAAACCTTCTCTGCCCTTCTAATAACTTTTTCAAGCAAAACCAGAACTGCACTCTGTCTCCATTAAAATTGTAGCAGGGCATAGCTTTTCATTACCCTCTCCCCATCTCTGACAGGAAGGTCTCCAGACATCAAATAATCATCACAAAGTGGAGCTTGTTGCCTTGGAGTCAGACTCAGCAGAAACAAGGACATTGATTGTGTCTTCCTTGGCCCTTGTCTCTGTCTTAAACGTCTCAAGGCTTCTTTGGGCCACCAGCGTCGCTTCCTGTGCCAACTTCCTGTGTTTTAGCTTCTGCTCCAGTTTTCTAACTATCTAGCTAAGGATTGTGTCCACGGGTGACGGGAATAAAAGATGTTCCCTTCTGTCTGTCTGTCCTTTTTGATGGATTGCAGATTGAGGTGACATCTGAGAATCACCTGACTCTCTTTTCTGAACTCACTGTGCTTCATTAGCATTCTGTCTGCTGAGTCAGACAAACTCCTGAGGTTATTCAGCAGAGCCTTCGACTGGGGTGACTGTTCCCAGCCGCCACCAGCCATGTACACACAACAATATGCTTGGTATCATAGGTTATTAGATAAAGCCATTGAATCCATGATGACATTACTTTTATGCATTAGATATTCCCCCCCCATGACTCTTACATTCTTTCCACCCCCTCTTCCACAAATCTCCCTGAGTCATAGTGGGTGAGTTTAAATTTTGCATAGTTATTAGGTTTGTAAGAGTCTCTAAATTTGTGTTTTAGACAATTTGGGGCATCCTTAGTGTCTCTCTCCATTATCCTTCCCTAGGTTATCCATTTAGAGCCCTAACACAACCTCTAAGGAAGTGGGATGATGTATATTTTTAATTGTAGAGAAAAGATTCTTTTCTGGTCTGGTCTTTTTGGTGTTATAAATGCCTCTTGTGTGGATAGGCCTCTCTTTCCCCAAATTTGAGAAATTTTCTTCTATGATTTTGTTGACAATGTTTTCCATGCATTTAGACTGAAATTGTTATAATTTTTCTATGCCCACACTTCTTTGATCTGGTCTTTTCTGAAATGTCAAAAATGTCCCCAAAGTCCGGCTCATACTTTCTTATTCACCTTGTTGGGATGTTTCAATTCCTCCACCTTATCTTCAAGATCAGGTGTTCTGTCCTCTGCTTGGTCCACTTTATGACACTTTCCAGAATTTATTTAACTTAATTATGTTTTTCTTCCTTTCTTCCTTCCTTCCTTCCATCCTTTCTTCCTTCCTTCCTTCCTTCCTTCCTTCCTTCCTTCTTTTTTCTGTGAGGTAGGGTCTTGCTCTAGCCCAGGCTGACCAGGAATTGATTATGTGCTGGGATTAAAGGCGCACACCACCACACCTGGATTAATTGTGTTTTTCATTCCCAGTTTTTCAGCTTGCTTTTCTCATATTTCTATCTCTTTATTGAATTCATATCTTGCATCGACTTCATTTTTTCTTTTTTTTGGTTAGGTTCCATATGAATTTGTTAATTGTATTATTTTTACATTGGGATTTATAGTTCTGGGGTTAGTTTGTTGATTGAATTTTGTTTTAATCAGTTAAACTATTTTAGTTGAAATATTTGCAGTGCATATGTGGGTCTAGGATTTGGTAGAGTTGAGGTATATAGTTCTGAAGTTAGGAAGGATATCCTCAGTAAAGAAGCTAAGGTGCCTAGGAAAGCCTCAAATTCTACTTTAGGAGTGAGTTTCTGGCCCACCTGCAGTGAGTTGAACAGTCACACCCATCCATAGTGTTCTTGTGGTTTACTCTGTATTGGCTCCACTCAGTGCTCTGAGGAAGGGGTGAGTTGACACTTTGGGCTTCAGCCACAACCTCAGTGTTCCCATTCATGGGGGGTGAGGTTATGAGTCATTGCCTGGTGATTCCCATGGACCTCAGCTGGACTCTGCACTCAGCTTCTCATGTTCCTATAAGGCTAGTGAGTGCATGAACCCTTTCCATGTGGTTTCCACTGTGGTGGCCTGGGCAGCTTGGTTTAGCTGGAGAGCCAATTCAGACTCAGAGTCTGCTTCCCTGTGGAGATATCACCTACCTTATTAAGTTCATTTACAGAGCATATGTCTTGCAGGAAAAGTGCTCACTGAGTATTAACCGTTTTCTTTCACCAGGTTTCATTGGTGACACTTCTAATCTGCCATCCATGAAGTCACACTGTTTTCTTCATCTAGCCTAGACACTCTCCCTCCCATGACACTGCTGACAGGGATTCTTTCATATGCGGGTCTTCACAGTGGGAACTTCAGTCACATCTCCTGAGTGCAGACCCTGGCTCTGCCTTGTCCCTGGAGCTTCATTAGCCCAGAGCCCCTGACAGGACTATTTGGTGCCTCTGGGAGGCTGGATGGAACTTGATCATAAGTACACTGGGGTGCAAGTGATCCATTCCCAGGAGAGGGAAGTGTCAGCCTTGATGGGGCCTGCAAAGCTCAACCCCAAGAACCTATGAAAAAATGTGACAGGGCATAAATTTTCTTCTTTTCAAACTTGTGAATGTCGCTGATTTATTTCCTGGCTCAGAAGAAACCCCCAATCCATTCTTTCTTAACATAAACTCTATTTTCAGATTTTTATTTATTTATTTAAAATAGAGAGAGAGAAAGAGGCAGACACACACATGCAAAGAGAGAGAGAGAAAGAGAGAGAGAGAATATGGGAGCTCCAAGACATCTTGCCACTACAACAAACTCCAGATGCATGCACCACTTTGTGCATCTGTCTTTAATGGGTACTAGGGAACTGAACCCAGGTTGTCAGACTTTGTAAGCAGGTACCTTTTACCACTGAGCCATCTCTCCAGCCCCTAACATAAACCATTCCATGCAATCTGCTATCTCCCACATGCTTGCCTCAAAAACTGATCCATGAGCCTATCCCCAACACATGCAGCAAAGCATCGCTGGCTAATCTTGCCTATGTCACAGGGCCTGACCCCAGGGAAGTGACTGGAACATCTGCCTCCATATTGCGTGAATGGCATAAGCACAACAGTCACTAATTTGCAGAATTTTGCAGTAATCTGTAATGAGTGGATGCTTAGGGCATTTGCAGGATTCCATTCTGGAAAGCAGATGTTTTGGAGAAGTCGTTTCAGTCATGATCTCAGTGTTTGTCCAAGTCAAACTAAGAGTAAACTGAGTCATGTTTAACCCTGGAGAACTGAGGGAAAATTAACCATCATAGTTACCCATCCCATCCCTTACCAAAACATGCCATTAAAGCTGGACTTTGTCACTAATGTTCTCAGTGGCCCGTATGAGAGGATTGGCACAGTCCACCAAGACTCTCGTAGCCTGTGGTGCCCTGTGAGCAATTGTTTGTCCCCCAGGTCTCTGCTCAGACACCCTGAGAATTCTAATATTGCATTCAGTTCATTAGACAAAGAGGTATTGGCGCCTGTATCAGGGCATGCTGTGGTGCACAGAATGATACCCCCTTCCCCTTGTGAGGCTTGTATTCCTGAGGGGAGCCTGGAAGAAGATGGATAGCGGTCTGGCATCATCTAGTGAGAGAGTAAATGAAGATGATCAGGAGAAATCTGGGGTGGGGGGTACAGTAGGGCCCATGCTGACTGGCTGGCCTCTCCTGCCTCACTGGGAGAGAAGGGATGTATCATGAGAGTGAGCCATGCATGGGCTTAGATTAAGCACCCAGGGGTCCTGCTCCTTCCCCTTGCCATAGGCACTGTCCTGTTCCTATGGAGCAGGGATTCCAAGACTTAGCTTTGGTGATGTTGAGAGCAACTAATTTATTGCCATGGTGGCTGTCTTCTCCATGGAGGATGTTTAGCTACATTTCTGGACCACTTGATGCCGGAGCCACCCTGTAGGCTGTGACAACTCAAAATGTTTTTTTAAATATTGCCACCTGTCCCTTGGCACAAGATCACCCTATTGGAAAGATCACCCTGGTACTTATTCTCTAACACATGCAGTATTTTCAGAGTGTCTACAGGCAACGTTTTAAGCACATTCCATACAATCACACTGCTAAGAGGGGGCCAAAGCCAAGATCCCATTCACTTGCTGTGAAGCACATAGAACTTCATACAGACAAAAGCAGCATGTGTGACGTTTGGTACTAGCAGCCTAATGATGATGGCGGGCCTGGGCTTGGCTGGGCTCATTGCCAGCCTGGCCCTCAGGTAGTTTCTAGAGCCTGCTCAGACTGTGTGATCTAAGACCTCATTGGTGAAGCCGCATAGAGTGAAGAGAGCTTGGACCTCTAACAAAGACCCATATCTGCTGCCTCACCCACAGATGGCCATTTGGCTGGACTGTGAGGATTCTGGACATAGAAAGGGGGTGATGGTGAAATAGGCCCCATGACTGTGCAGTGGCTGCAGCCCCATGCCCCCCCCCCCAGCATCTGGCTCTCTATGGGGCAGAAGCCTGCCCTGCCATGGACGGCCGTCTCACCTGGTCTGTATCTAAGTATCCCCACACCTCACAGCAGGTCTTTCTAAGACAATGCCAGCTAGACTGGTGGTCTAACCAGTGAAATTTCTAGTGAGACCATTCCAAAGGACACCAAGGAACTGGTGTCCAGAGGACACCTTCCCTCGCTGTTCATTTGAGGAAAAACAACCCTGTACTGGAGACAAATGGACTAGTCTGTGTGCTCTGTATAGAATGGGTAAACCCCTAGAATTTTCTTTAAAATACAATTTTCTTTAAAAGCTGTTTGACATTAGAAAGGAGTGACATGGAGATTCTCTAGGGCTGTCTTCAGGAGACCAAGACCTCAATGTGGTCCTGGCTTCATTAAAGACCCCATGGGAACTCTATCCCTTGTCATGCAGACCCAAGCAATTCCGCTGACTGTGGGCTCCTCTGGCACCACCCATGAAGGTCCATGAAGTTTCCTTGCACCTTGCAATGGGAAGCTCAGTGCTGTGGCATCTCAGCCTGCAGCAACTCTCCATGGGAGCAGCCCACAGCCTGGATCAGAGCCTCGTGAGACACAAATAAAGCCTTCGGTCTTGGCTTTGTTTGCCCTCTCTGGAAAGCTCCTGTTGTGGTCAGCTTTCTAGTTGCTGCGCAGAAAGAACCCAAACAAAAGTGGCTTGTGGAGGAATGGGTTTATTTGGCTTATGGACTCGAGGGGAGACTCCATCCTGGCAGGGGAAACGATGGCATGAGCAGAGGGCTGGACATCACCTCTGCCACAGCACTGCAAACAGCGGCAGGAAGGTGTGCCAAATACTGGCAAGGGGAAGCTGGCTTATAACCCCATAAGCCCGCCCCAACAACACAGCTCTAGTGAGGTTCTAATTCCCGAGTTGCCATCAGCTGAGAATCAATCTATCAGAACACATTCATTTGTTTGTGGGGGACACTTGGATCAAACCATGACAGCTCCCCAGGATTATCTTGAAAGTTCCTCATAAGGCGGTGGTCCTCCTGGAAGTACTAACCTGGTTGGTTTTGACCTTGTGTGTCTCTGCAGAAGGAGAAGAAGAGCGGGCTGCTGAAATTGCTGACCGGGGCATCCACCAAGAAGAAGTCACGCTCCCCGCCATCCATCTCTCCCACCCATGACTCGCTCTTGGCCATGGATGTCTCACTGCAGGGCGCCATAGGCCCTGAAGTATCCTCCCTGTCCATCCATGGCAGGGCAGGCTCCTGCCCCATAGAGAGCGAGATGCAAGGGGCCATGGGGCTCGAGCCGCTGCACAGAAAGGCAGGCTCTTTGGATCTGAATTTCTCCTCCTCTCCTACCCGGCAAGCACCTTTGTCCATGGCTGCCATCCGCCCTGAACCCAAGCCACTGCCCAGAGAGAGGTGAGGTGTGAAGGAGGCCTGCATGCCTATGTCAGTGTTGGGGGGAAGCCCCTCATGTCTGGAACCCTCTTGGGAGATGGGGAAAACAGGGTCAAGTTTACAAGACATCCCTTCCTTGTCATCTCGGACCTGCAGCAAATCTCATAGTCCCAGCCCACCTGCTTCCTGAGTTTGGGGTTGTAAAAGATCCATGAGCAAATTTGCCAGACCCATTGTGGTTCTGATTACAAATATTCAGGGCACTCAGTTCTCCCAATCCTTGGGGACCCTAGAACAGACCCCTGAGCCGAGTCCCCTGTGGGTCTGTGCTTTGCCCAAAAGAGCAGGTACTCTTTGATCCTTAGCACACGGTAATGTTTTAGGATCATGATATGTTACCCCAAAGCTGTCACCTAGGGTATACCGGCTATTAGAGTGAACTATATAAAACTGCCAATATTCATTATTTTTGACCCAAACTAGCAATTCCATGTAGTTCAACCAATTGCAGATTGGAACGGGAGCCGAAGTGACATGGCCTGCTGAGGTTTCAGACTGAGAAGCAAAAGGTGCCGGAGTTTTGCATATGGCCAGGCTCCTTCCTTTCTGAGTGGATCTGCACGCTTGCATCCCGATGTGCTCTCAGCTAAAGGATGGAAAGCCTGTCGGAAGGTGACAGATCTTATCTCGCTCAGTCCCCACTCACCTTGCTTAAAAGGCAAGACACAAAGCACCTCCTGAGAAAGCAATTTTGTCACTCCTGCCATTTCCCTGCTCAACGCCACTGGTACTTGAGCTGGAAAAGCTTGTCGCTATCAGTATGTCTGCTAACCTTGGAGACCATGGTGCCTTACACCAAACTGTAGATGAGAATGGTCCACCTCCATCAAGGGCCACGCAGGCTTTCTGTCAAAGATCAGATAGTAAACACTACTGAGTGAGTATAGAATGCCTGTGGCTGCTCATCACCTCCGCTGGGAAGTGAGCAGGCCACCTTACACACAAAAAGATCTATGGAAGGACACCAAAATCCAGCTTTCCCACAGCTTTCTGATGTGAAATAATATTTAGATTTATTTTTGAATGATTTCAAAATGTAACAACTTTGTTAGCTTGGAGATCACAGCCACCAGCCACAGTTCTAGAAGCTTTTGAGCTGCGACTGTGGTCATCTGGTGGGACCACGAAGGGCCCTGGAGGGGACAGCATGTGTCACAGTTGCTGATTTCTGATGACCAGTTAGGTTGTGCATCTGTATTGATTCCTGTGGTTATAAAAACAGTGGTCAGCATCCACTGAGGGCTCTGCAAAGGCTGGTGTTCAGAACATTCACAGTTGGCATGCCATCATCAGAGAATGGTGAGGCTCTGCAGGCCGCTTATATGTACCAGCATGTCCTGAGTACATTATGTGCAGTACCCATTTCATACTCCTTAGGACTATTCTGAATTCAGTACTCCATTTTCAGATGAAAAAAACTAAGAAACTTGTTCATGGCCCCACAGCTGGCTGGTAGCTGAATGAGAGATTTAACCGAGGGCTTTCTGACTACAGAGCTCACCCTCACAGGGCTTACTCAAAGGCCCCACAAAGGGACCAGGGTGCCCATCTGAAGAACAGTACAGTTTCCTACAGGGAAGGAAAAAAAACCCACAGCCACAGGCCATCTGGTGTCTGGGGAGCCCAGGCAGATTGGGGCTGAGGATGTGACTGGAGACTCGGGCTCCTCAGGCTAACTCAGCTCCAGCACAGAAGGCACAGGCATTCTGGTCCTGGGTCAGATGTTCACGGAAAGCCTGAGGAAGGAAGGCACAGCTGGTGCATGATTTTAAAGGAAGAAATACATAGGCATGAGGGGCAGAGTGGGGCAGTCAGAGCCAAGGTATGCACCCTGCAGAGCTGAGGGGGATGGGCCTGGACTTCACACACAGAGATGTTTGGCCTCCAGCTCCTGGGAAGCTGCAGTGGATTTATGTTAAACCTTGGTTCTCAGCAGGGAAAACTGGGAAGGTGTTGTGAGCTGCTCTCCTCCCTGCTCTCAGAGCAAGGACACTTGAGTGGAGAGGGCCACTGTAGGTCTCCTTCAGGCCACACCAGCCAGATCTGTAGGTGCATCAGCCCTGCCCTGTTCGCTGGCCATCAGCAGGTCTTACAGATCCATCTGTCTTGTATAAATTCCAGAGGACCAGAGACCAGCCCCTTCCAAAGGACCTATCCTCTGGGCCATCTGAGCCTATTCACTCTGTGGACAGTATAAAACAAAATGGTCAGAAGGTGCTTGACAAGCTCAGTAATAGGAGTGTAGATTGAGGATGTGGAACATCACATGACATCAGGATGAAAGGGTTTAATGCCCCCATATGACAGGCAGGGCCCTGGCAGGCCTGGTATAGACCAGACCTGCTGAGTTCTTGCTCCTTCTCCTCAGGTGTCTGCTGGTCAGTACTACAGAGTGACTTTGCACAGATAGACACACCCTCCAGCCCTCTGTCATTTCATCTCTGACAAGTCTCCTCATTTCTTTGAGCCTTTAGTGCCTGATTACTTCAAATGGGAATCAAAGTACTTGCCTGATAGGTATACTGTAGCTATTAACACTGGAAACTTGTGAGTGCGTAATGATAATTGTGATGGAATATGTAAGACTCCTGACTAGTCTTTCTCCTCATGTGTTCACACCCTAGTCAGTTCATTCTTACTTCTTGCTGGTCTGAGTTGTTTAGCCTTGTTAGAATATTAAAAACTTTGGCTTTGGTCCACCAAGTGTTATATCAGCAGAGTGATGGCCCCAAATATCTATGCCCTCATCGTCTCCAAACCATAATTTTGTTGATGTATGTGGTGAAGAGGAATTAAGCCTCTTGGAGGTGAAATTAAGGTTGATAGCCAGCTGACTCTAAGGAGAAGAGTCGTGGTGGATTGTCCAGGGAGCCCAGCGGAATCACGTGGTCCTTAGGAGTGAAGGAGGAGACAGAAAAGTGAGGGTGATCACTTGCCCTGTTGTCATTGAGGATGAAAGAAGAGACCTTTAGAAACAGGATGGGGACAGTTTCCAGAGGCTGGAAGAGTCACGGAATGGATTCTCCTTGGCAGCCTCTGGAAAGAACCAACCAGCAGACATGAATTTTGGCCCACTGATGTCTCTGCTGGATAATGCCTTCATGTTACACTCGTGTTGTTACATTGCCACTTCCCAGTGAGGATGCGCAGTCCTGATTCCCGTGGGCCACGATGTGGTTTGTGACTTCATGATGGGCTTTCTTTTTCCACTCTGAGCAATCTTCAGTCAGTCACAGGAGACACTCAACACTTCATTAAGGAACAGATTTTATGCTGGATGAATTTGCCCAACTGTGGCCTAATGATAGTGTTCTGAGCCGGTTTCAGGTAAACAAGGCCCGTAGGATGTCCAATATGTTAGCTGTATGAAGTGCATTTTTAACTGATCACACTCTCAATTTACATTCATTTTTTGTAAGCTGAAAACATCTGTGCATGGGAAGACATTACAGTTTAACGTCTAAGGTATAAATGCATCATTGCCATTTCTAAGTCGCGAACAGCATACTGCTCTGTAATCACCACATGCAGCACCTCAGCAGCCCACTTGTCCTCAAGCATGTGAATGCCCACGGAAAGACCCCTTGTGATCCCTAGTGCCAGGGAGAGGAACAGGGAACAACAGACTCCAGACTCACACACAGCTACCTGAAGAAGAAGAATCCACCTCTGCTTGTGACCACATGGTTTCCCCAAGCCTCCTGCCTGAACTGTTAGCTGTGGATGGCGTAGCCTTACTCCATTCCTCAGGCAGGGCAGTCTCTTGCTGAGTTTGGAAGCCACAATCCTGACACGGAAGAAGCTGTCATCTTTACCTGTTGACATGGCCAGAGGGGCCAGCAGCAGTTTTGTGGAAACCCCAAGGCTCTGAATCCTTGATAAGTTGCTGGCCCTTGGGTCCATCCCTGGTCTCACATCCTGGGAGGTCTGCCCCAGCTTCCAGGGGTCAGAGCTCCAACCAGCAGCATGCTTTCCGGGTGCCTGACTGGTGATGGCATGGAAAGTCCTGTCTCTGGTTTTAGTTTCTGTCATATTGTTCTAGAACCAGGCTTTATGGAGTCATGGGAGGCTATCCTGTGCACCCAGATCTTGTAGCAATGAGGTATGGGTAAAACTGGACCTTGTCGGTAGTGATAATGTGACCTCAGCCAGTTCAGGCCTGAGACTACCTTATTTGGGGAATACATTTAAAAATAATGAACATTTGAGCAACAGTCTTCAGTGTACTTTTCCTAGACCAGGTGGGGTCCCAAACACCTCCACCTGAGAGGTAGTGGTCCAGGGACCCTGCTTTTCAGATGGGGAAACTGGAATACAGACAGACAGCTTAGGACGTAAGCCCAGGGTCACAGAGCCAGGAAGGAACATGCCAGGTCCTCAGCTTTGCCCCAGGACTGAAGCAGCCCAGGTACAACTCTGAGGGAGACGGAGAGCAGGGCAGTGGGGGACAGTGAGAAGTGGAGGTCTGTGTTGGATCTGGGAGCTAAAGAAGAAAGTGTTCTTACATCTCAGATCTGTGTCCCGAAGGGCACTGAAGGAACATTTTATTAACAAATGAAAGAGTTTGGGGGGGATTAAAGATAGATAGAACTTTTAAAGGTGGGAAAGTGACCCCCAATTGCAAGAGCTTAAGTGGAGGGGAGGAAGAGGGGGAGAGAGGCAGAGGCTTAGGAGTGCAACCTGTGCCTGGGTTCACATGCTGTGCCTTCTGTCCCCCAGGTACCGGGTGGTGGTCTCCTACCCACCTCAGAGCGAGGCAGAGATTGAGCTGAAGGAAGGCGACATTGTCTTCGTGCACAAGAAGCGTGAGGACGGCTGGTACAAAGGGACTCTGCAGCGGAATGGCCGCACGGGCCTCTTCCCTGGCAGCTTCGTGGAGAGTTTCTGAGGGCCCTTGCTCTTGCCTGGCTTTTCTGGCCAGGGGACGATGCCAGGGAGCCACTGTGTTAGCAAAGGGGCTTCAGCACCCAAGGCCTGGGCCTTTCTGAGGCACCTGTCGGGGACACCTGGAGCAGGGTGGGTGGAGGCCACACTTGCACCTGAACCCCCAATCAAGAGCACACTCACACAGCCGTCAAGGCCATGCTGTGCCTCCGAGGGGGCAGCACACGTGCCACCAGCAGCACAATGGAACTATGGGAGCCTGGGAGGCTGCAGGGCTGGGCCGTGGGCTGGGGCTGAAAGTGCTGAGGAGTAGTTCCCTTTTGCCCTGGGATCCACCTCTCTATATACCTCAGACACCTGCCTCCTGGCCCCTCAGCAAGGGCATCATGGTCCAGGGGCCTCGTGGGAGTCTAGAGAGTCCCTCGCAGTGTGACAGTCAGGTCTTAGTGGGGACTGGAGCGGAATCCTGTGGCTCTGTTTCCTGCCAGGATTATCAGCAACACCTTGAAGTTTCACCACCACTGTCCCTGTACATGGCTTCGTTCTTATGACATCTTTTTAATGTACAACCCTTGGATTTTATATATTTCTAATAGGTATAGGTCAGACATTGCCTATTTTTCATACATCTGGTGCTGCCTTTTTGTAAAACTAGCAATGACTGGGGTGAGCTTGAGAGACAGAATGTCTGAGGTGGCATCAAAGGAGAGCTTGACATATTTACCACCTGAAGATTGGAGGACTTTTGGGAGCCCCTGCCCTGAACCTCAAAATGCTGGCCAGTGTTCCATGGGGTGGATTTGAGATTGCAGGAAGTTGAAAACACCCAGTATCTTTAAACTCTTACCCATATCACAGGCTTTGTCTAGACAGATGATTTATGATTCAAGAACTGGAAACATATCAAGAAGGGGGCATCTTCCCTTTTGTGTGGCAGTGAAAAGAACACACAAGCTGACCCTGACCTAAGGTGTCAGAAGTTTCTTCGGGTGGCTTCAGAGACAATGACCCCAGTTAGTGCACTCAAACATGATTGATGCCTTGGAGGCTAGAAAGATGGCTCAGCAGGAAAGAGTACTTACTAAGTAAGCACATGAGCCCCAGTGTGATCCCCAGTACCCACATTTGAAAGAAAGAAAGAAAGAAAGAAAGAAAGAAACGATTTCTTGCTTCAAAATACAGTTTTTATCACAGCTCAGATCACCACCTTTCAAACTTTTTTTTTCTCCTTAAAAAACCTTCCCACATCAAGCCAGGCAAAGTTTCATCTGCTAGAGACCAAAGGTACTGTGAGAACAGGGATCTGGTCCATGGCTGCACAGTGTCTAGGGATGCTGGAAAGGAAGAGAGGAAGGTCAGCTTTGACCCTGGGGCCTTCTAATGTCATAGAAATGTAACAACTCACTTCTCAAGAAGCTAGCCTGAAGGGCCTTTCAGTATGTGTAAGATTCGCACCGTAGAAATGGTTTTTATCATCTCAGAAGTAATTTTGGAAACTGTATATTTTTACAAAACCACCCAGAGCTGAGTTAGGTTGAATAATTAGCCTTGGACAGCAGTGGCCAGCACTGACTTTCAGGGATGCCACACATTCCAGAAACACATCTCTTGTCTGACACGAAGCCTTTGAAATAGAGTTATCTTCAAAGTTCCCACTTGGGAACCTCATTTGACTAGTCGTGACTGCCACACGGATGCAAAGTCTCTTTTTTCCTTCCTCCAGATGATAATGGACTTAAAGGACCTGAGAACTATTTTATGAATCAAAGAAAAACTCTGGTTTAAGCACAAGGAACCTGTGTGCTGGATTGCTGACAACCAGGTTTTTGCCAAATTATGTCCCTGCCTTGCACAAAACACCTGTGTATGTTTAAATTCAAGCTGTCAAACGAGAGCTGCACAGATTTATACTCTGGGTGAGATATGTTTTCTGGAACTAATATGAGTCTCCAGATAATAAAAATATAGTCTTCTTCTCTTCCCTTAAAGGAGGGCAGCTACCAGCCAACAGAATGGACTAACTCAGGCCCATTTTCCTCTTGCATCCACCGCCCACATCTGTTCATAGTGGGAATGTACCAGCCACTTAGTGATGGTTACTAGGTGACAGACTGATCGAGAACAAGGACAAGTATCAAGGTACCTGTAGAAACCCTCAGTTGGTCCCTCTCCTAGCAGAAGCAAGGGTGGGCATTGGAGCCACCGCCGTGGTGAGAGAAACAAGGCCCTAGAGTTCGCTTTTAGTTGGGGACTCCTTGAAGTACAGGACCAGACCCATGTATTGTCTGAGTAATGTGAACATTACCAGGCCCTTTGGCTTTCAAAACCATATAAACCACAGGCCAGAACAGAGAAAGAAGTCCCTTTTCTCAAGCCATCTTTCTTCCCTTAAGGACACATGTCTCGGCTACCAAGGTGAGGCCAGTACCTCATCCGAAGCCTTCCCATTCCTGGCCTATGACATGTGCTTCTCAGTTGTGCATTGGTATTTGGTAGTCAAGAGGATTTTCTGTGAATAGCATCGTATGTCCACAGTCTTGAATCAACATGGAGGAAGGCCATCCGAGTCCCCAGAGGACTGAAAAAGTAAGGGAAGCAGACAGGATGGCAGTGGGGTGTGAATGCCTACCTGGGCACCCCAAAACCATTGCAGGCAACCAAAGTATAAGGGAACCCTTATACTTTACACGGTATACACACACACACACACACACACACACACACACACACGTGTTTCTGTTATCTACCAATGTCTGTGTGATTTTGGAAGAATTGGCATTGGTGACAAACTATGATGTCTGTTTCTGAGTCTCTAAATAAAAAATGAACAGAAATTGTTTGTCTGGATGGTGGGAGCAGTGGGAATGGGGCACAAGCTATGAGCGTGAGCACAAAGGTCAATCCTGGAAGGGATCATTGAAAGGACACTGCCTGCATACCCATACCAGCCCCAAGACTCACACCTGCCACCTCCTGCCCCTGCATAGGGGACAGTGGGTATTAGAAGCTGGGCCGATGAGAAGACGAGGGAGTTGTGGCCGTCATTGACGCTGAATGTGACCCATATCCAGCACACACTGGATGTCTACTAGTTGAGTAGTAAGATACAGCCATAGAAGTCATGCTGACACGAAATCAGAGGGGTCTTTGGTTCCCTTCAAGTGGTAATTTGCCCGTAAGGGTAGGGAGATGGTCTATAGACCACTCAGGCCTCCTTTAACACATACAAGTATGTTCATACTTGATAATACATAACTATGTTACAGTTTCTGTATTTACATCTTATTATAGAATATATATAGGGAAAGTTCACTGTAAAACATTACTGGTAAATTCTAGCAGCAGCTCATGCCTATGTTTACTGCTTTATTTAAAGAGGTCAAGAGGTCAGGTTGAGCGAATGACCTCTACCATGTAGATGTCTAAGTATACTCTGTGATCTGAACACAATTACAGAATCCTTTGACAATATAGCTCATCATATGAGACCATCTCCCATCATTAAAGAGACATATGACTAATGAGTCAAGTCCTAGAGAGGGTCCAGCGAAAATGTAGTCTGTCTGACACAGTCTATCTGAAAAGCGTGACTGGTAGCCACCATAGCTGTTATGAAATGAATGGCCTGGTACCATTTTATATTCAGATCACATGCACCACTCCTCAGGTTCGGATTCCACACTCACTGAACAACAGAAACAACTAGCCTTGGGAGAAAGTGCTGGACAGGGCAGACAGACCATACCATTTCAGACATCTCTCACATGCCATCAGAGAACGGGGCTGTCAGTTGAGTTTCAGTCCCTGTGAATTTTGTGAACAGGAAGCCAGCACAACATCCCTGCTTCTGATGCCACTGATGTGAGGTTCCTGAATTGGGAACTTACATCTTCTTTCCCAGGGGACGCTCCATAGCAAAACCCTTCATTTGAACTTAATCAGAAAGCCATACCAGGTTGTTCAGGGTAAGTAATTTAGTCATGAGAGCCACTCCTCAGCAGAGCTGCAAATAAAATACATGATACAATGTAGTTAATGTCAGAAACACCCAAAGAATGTTTGGAAGATTCCTGGGAAAGGAAGCCATGCTGGCTGGAGGCCAGGCCTCCAATGGTGCACAACTCCGAGCTGGGGCAGGCAGAGCCAAGGAGCTTTTCTGTTTTTTTTTTTTCTTACATATATATTTATTGTCCATAATGAGTAACATTATTCAGTGGGCAAACAATGAGTTGTTATCCCTAATTCCCCAATGCCCCCCTCCCCATCCCCAATCAGCTGGATATCCTCCTCCGTGGGCCTTCTGGATCAGTCCCTGTGGCAGGGGACCCTGGATAGCCTAGTACTCAGCCCGGTCCTCCTGTCCCAAGTGTGTTGATACTGAAGGGTGCCATGCCTGTGGATAGTCTCCCCCACCACAGCTCTTACAATCTTTCCGCCCCCCTCTTCCGCATAGTTCCCTGGGTCGTGGTGGATGAGTATTAAGGCTGCTTTAAGATCGTGAGTTTAGGGGTCTTTGTGTCGAAGATCGTTGGTTTCTGTCTCACTGGCTTATCCTGTGTAGATTGAATGTCTGTGGCTGTGGGTCCCTCGTTCCTCCCGTCCTTCTCTGCAGGATTCCATATGGATCCTCCACGTTATGACTGTGGTGGCTCCTCTCTTGCCAGAATCTCAGCTATCGGCCTACAGTC